>JAJJKW010001855.1:0-25931 GCA_023805745.1 Isotricha sp. YL-2021b | reverse complement strand
ATTTTTTTAATATTTTCAATAAAATGATTTTTATAAAATTTAATTAAACCTTCTTTTGTAATTTTTTTTAATTCTTCTAATTGAACTTCTCTTCTATTAAACATATAAGAATGTTGAACAACTTCAAGAGCATTTCTAGTTCATTCTTCTTTTAAATTAGAATCTTTTTTTTTAATTCAACAGCAACAGCATCAACAAAAAGTTTAAAATCATTATCACTTAATTTTTCTAAATATTCTAGTTTTATAAATGTTCTTTATTTTACAATTTGTTTAACATTTTACTTTTCTATAACTTTGAATTTAAAAATTAGAAAAAAAAACCAATAAACAACAGATCACCTTCAATCCCACATAAATAAAAATTAATTAAAATTTAAATTAAATTTTTAAAAAAAAAATTCTAGAAAAAAAAGAAAAAAAAAAAATATGATATAACATTCAAAAAATTAAAAAAAATTCTATTTTAAAAAAAAAAAAAAAATGAGTGTAAAAATCCAGGAAGTAAAATCAACAACCCGAACTCAAAGAATAAGTGCACACAGTCACATAAAAGGATTAGGATTAGACAAAGAAGGAAAGCCTCAAGAAATCTCATGTGGATTAGTGGGTCAAATGGATGCTCGTCAGGCTTCAGGAATAGTTGTAGAATTGATAAAATCAAAAAAAATGGCAGGAAAAGCTCTTTTATTCGCTGGTCCTCCAGGAACAGGAAAAACAGCATTAGCATTAGGAATATCTCAAGAATTAGGTCCAAAAGTTCCTTTTTGCTTAATGGTAGGATCTGAAGTATATTCATCAGAAATAAAAAAAACAGAAATTCTAATGGAAAATTTCCGTAGAGCAATAGGATTACGTATAAAAGAAAATAAAGAAGTTTGGGAAGGTGAAGTAACAGAAATAACACCTGAAGAAACAGATGATCCAAATGGAGGTTATGGTAAGACAATAGCATCTGTGACAATAGGATTAAAAACATCAAAAGGCTCAAGACAAATAAAATTAGATCCAACAGTTTATGAAAATTTACAAAAAGAAAAAGTAACTGTTGGTGATATAATATATATAGAAACATCAACAGGTGCTGTTAAAAGAGTAGGAAGATGTGATGCATATGCCACTGAATTTGATTTAGAAGCTGAAGAATATGTTCCTATTCCAAAGGGTGAACCTCATAAAAAAAAAGAAATTGTTCAAGATGTTACTTTACATGATTTAGATGTTGCTAATGCTAGACCACAAGGTGGACATGATTTTATGTCAATGATGGGGCAAATAATGAAACCTAAAAAAACAGAAATAACAGATAAATTAAGATTTGAAATTAATAAAGTTGTTAATAAATATATAGATCATGGTATTGCTGAATTAGTTCCTGGTGTTTTATTTATTGATGAAGTTCATATGTTAGATATTGAATGTTTTACTTATTTAAATAAAGCACTAGAATCTCCTTTAGCACCTATTGTTATTTTTGCTACCAATAGAGGAATTTCTACTATTAGGGGAACTGATATTAAATCTCCTCATGGAATTCCTGTTGATTTATTAGATAGATTACTTATTATTAAAACTATTCCTTATTCTTTAGCAGAAATGGTTAATATTTTAAGTATTAGAGCTGTTACTGAAAATATTGAATTAGAAGATGATGCTCTTGCTGAATTAGGAAAAATTGGAGCGAAAACTTCGTTAAGATATGTTGTTCAGTTACTTACTCCTTCGAAAATTTTAGCTGATTCTCAAGGAAGGAGTAAAGTTAATAAAGGAGATGTTGAAGAAATTCATAGTTTGTTCTTTGATGCTAAAAGTTCTGCCAAGTTACTTCATGAACAAGCTGCTAAGTATATTTCTTAATATTTATTATATTTTTTTTTTTTTCTAAGTTTTTTTAAATGATATTTTTTAAATTTTTTTTTTTTTTTGATTTTAAATAATTTTTATAACTAATAATTTTTCATTGTGTTTTTTTCTCAATTTTTTTTAATGGAGGGTTTAATGCTTTTTTTCTTTGTTTAAATAAATGACTATATAGAGCTGTTAATCCAGGGATATATAAACATATTATACCATAAATTACATAATTAATATTTATAGTTTTTGTACTATATTTTACTAATTCTGGTCTAGAAAATAAAATAGTTAAAATTTCTCCACAAACACCAATAGGATATAGAACAATAAAAAATGAATATCTAGCCCATAGTAAAAAATAAGGAATTAAATTATCTTTATTTATTAATTTTCCAAGAGAATTTAAAATATAAAAAGGATATCTTACAATTTCTGATATTGGCCAAGCAAAAGAAAGAAGTAAATAATTTATTGAAACATAATCAGGATAATTTTGAAGTAAAACAACTATAATTATTCTACTTACTACTTGAATTATAGTAGTTATTAAAGGAGCTCTTACTAATTTTAATATTGAATGTATAATTTCCATTGATGCTCCATATTGTAAAATTTCTAAATATAAAATTGACTTTGAATAAGATTCTTTTATTTTTTGATTAGTGAAAAATGTTGAATAAGATAAAATAAAAAAGTAGAACCAACCAAGAAACATAAAAGTATTATAACAAATAAGATATAAATTAATTAAACTCTTGGCCATTATTTTTTAAATAAAAATTTAAAATATTAAATCAATTTAAATTTTCTAATATTTAAAAAATAAAAAAATAATTGAAAAAATATTTTAGTAATTCTAAATAAATTATCTAATTATTTTTTTCAATCAACTTAGAAATAGAAGTAAATTAAATAAAAAAATATATATATATATATTTATCTTTAATTTTTTTTGGATAAGGAATAACTAGAGATTGACAATAAGATTATCAATAATAGTTAACTTTTTATAATTTATACACTTTCCTATATGATTTAATAAAAAGGATTTCTATTTATAATTGAATTAATTCTTTTTTCATTTGAAAAAAACAATTTTAAAATTTTTTCTTGAAGAAATTATTTTGATGATTTTGTCTTAATTTTTTTAATTTTGCTATTTTATAAATGCAAATTTTTATTATTTAAAATTTTTATTAATTTATTTATTAATTGCTTAAAAATTCAAGAAATTCATTAAAGAAATTTTCCAATAATACATAATAACTGTCTTTGAATCTTTCTCTTATTTTATTCATATATTTTTCTGGTATATCATTTTTTTCAAATTTTATTTTTGCTGGGCCCAAATACTCATATAATTTTAATTTAAATAAAATATCTTGAGGTATATTTTCATTTCCATATATACTAAAATGTAACATCTTTTTTCCATAATATTTTATTTTAATTCCTCTTCCTCTTGGAGTAATCCTATGATTCTTAATATATAATTCATTGCTATTAAAATAAATAATATTTCCTTACGGCCTAACAATAAAAATTAATATACTCTCTTTAAACAATTAATTATATTTACATTCTTTATTTTTTATTTAGTAAATTACTTACTAAAGTATAAAGTTTATTTTTTACTCACTAGAAATTATAAATATATTACTTTAATCTAATATTAATTATGCTTTTTTACGAAACACTAAGAGAATTAAGAAGAAATATACTGGCTATTTTAAAGTGATTTTTCAATAATTAATTACTTATAACAAAATATTAATTCAAATAATGATTACTCTCTAATTGTTAGTAAATTTTTACCCTCTTAAATTTAGTCAAAATATATATACTCATCTCCCCTATTTTTATAATTATCTACTTATACAAGGAACTAGAGAAAAATAAATATAAATTTACTATCTAAAAATTTATTAATTCAATTACATCCTATGAATAAATACTTAAAATTTACAATCTATAATTAGAAAAAAAATCACCGGCTAATATAACAAATAGTAATTTACTATCTTAGAATAAATTATAATAAAATATACAAACTTAAATAATCCTATATATATTTACTTTCTTTATATTAAAAAATATATTTATTACAAACTAAAAAAATATAAAATATAATTTCTCACTTACTATTAAAATAAATAAAAATAATAAAATACTGACTATATAATATATATAAATATAATTAATATACAATTCAATTTCAACAATTTCTTTTTTTTTCTTTTCAAAACCTGTATCAGTCATTAACCAATTATTAGAATTTAAATATTTATAAAGGAAATTAAATTTTTTGACAGGTTCTGAAATATTATCAAAAGATTTTCTAAATTCAGACAAATCATTAAATTTCATAAAAGATCTTAAATTTTGTATAACTTGAAAATTCAAATCTTTTTCTCTATCTTTTTTTTGATAATTTTCAAGTAATTGAATTAAAAATTTTAATTCTAGTAAATTCATTTCTTTAAATTTTTGTAAAGGAATCATAATTAAATCTTCAATTTCTTTTATAGTATTTTTGCAATATTCTTCAACTCTTTTAATAAATTCAGCACTAATTTTAATTTTATCTTTTAATTGTTCCATTTCTTTTTCATTTAATTTATATGTGTCAATATTATAAATTTTATGTTCAATAGGATGTTCATTAACACAAATAGTACATAAAGTTTTATAACAATTAGGGCAAAAAAAATCTAAATATTGATTATGATCATTACAAAATAATTGGTAATCTTGAAGTCTTACAAGAGTATGAGTATCATTAAATTTATCTGTATGTAAAGGCATACAATTTATACACATAAAATCATTACATTCATTACAATAAAACATTTGTAAATTATATTCTAATCTTTTTTCTTTTCTACAATATTTACATTTTGCTAATGTTATTCTATTTGAATTTAATTCAATTAATGTATCTTTTAAAGATAAATTTTGTGTTATATGATGATTATTAAAACATGTATATTGAATATAATCTAATCCTTCTTTTGAATGGGCTAATCCTAATTTAGCAAGATAAGGACAATCTGGATATTTTAAAATATGTTCATCTGTTAAAGGATTTATTGTTTCATTAAACATATATTTAAATAATTTTTAATTTAAAAAAAATGTTATTAAAAAATAAATTTCATATTTAATTTTTTTAATATCATATATATATATTCACAAAATTAAAGAATCTGGTATGTTTCATTTATTTCATTTTCCATTAATTCTTTTGCTTTTATTCTTTTTGGAATAAATTTAATTCTTCTATATAATAAATAAGACATTATGATAATTATTAAAATTAAAAGAAAAAAGAAAATTCTAAAAAAATAATTATTATCTTTTTTTGGATTTGGATTTGGATTTTCCATATATATACCAATAATTTTTCTTTCTTGATCAATTATGATTTTATAATTTTCAAAAAATATTTGACCAAAAATCCATTCTATATGATATTCATTTTGAAAAAGTACCATACAATAATATTTGTCTTTATATTTTCTAAAAAAATCTTTATAAGTTAATTCAAATGTATAATTTAATATTTTATGGAAAAATTTTATACTAGGAATTTCAGAAATATTTACATTTTCATTACATGAATAAAACCAAAAAATATTTTTTTTTTCTTTTTGACAAAGAGATTTTTCAATAAGTGGGTTAAAAAAATTTTCAAAAATTTTTTGATTTTTTTCATTTGTAATAAAACCTCCAAAAGAGAAATTAAATTGAGCAGTAATTTTAAATTTTTCAGTATTTCCAAAAGTAACATTATCAAAAGTAATTTGAAAATCATTATTATTACTAACAAATTTAATATAATTAAAAATTTTATTTTGTTCATTATTAATTATTTCTCCTATAATAATTTTACCTTCATCATGATTTTTAAATTGAAAATAATAAGCATAACTTTTGATACAATTGTTAATATATAATTGATAAATTAAATTTTGTTCTTTAATAGTAGAATAATCAAGTAATCCAAGTCCAATTTGAGCACTATCAATAGTATTAAATTTATTATCAATTTTCGTAGCAAGAAGAAAAGAAATATTATCAATTTTAATAATTTTACCATTTTCAGTCAAAAAATTAAAAGTATCATTAACTAAAAAACCAGTTTTAAAAGGTTCTCCATTAAAATATCTTTCAATTGTTCCTTCTTTTTTAAAAGTATTTGATCTATATTCTTTATATTGGCCTTCAACATCAGAACCTGAAATAAATAAATGATGTTTATTTGGTTTTATATTAGCTTCTATTTTTTGAATTGGAGTACCAACTGAAATTAATGTTTTTAATTCATTTAAAAAAAAATATGAATATAAATCACCATTAAATGATTTTTCTTTTGTAAATGGAAGTACTATTATTTCTGTTTTAATAAAAGTTAAAAAAAAAAAAATACAAAACATCATTTTATTATTAAATAATATATTAATTTTTTTATTATTCTAATTTATTAATTGTCTATAATCTGTTTTTTCAGGAAATTCTTTTGCTACATAATCAAAGGTTTCATCTAATTCATTCGCTCTTTTCTTTCTTGGAATTTTTTTTATACATAAATATAAAAGAAATGAAAGAATTACTGTTGAAATAATAAATATTGAGAGTAATATTAATAAGAATTTATTATTTTTTTCTGGATTTTTTTTTTCTTCATTTTGCGACAATTGAGTATAAAATGAAATACTTTGACTTTTTTGATCAAATATTAGATTATATTTTTTAAAAAGTGGCTCTCCTAAAACCCAATCATTATTAATTTTTTTGTTAAATAATACTAAAAAATAAAATTTATTATTTATAGAAATAAATAAATCTTCATATGTTAAATTAAAAGTATAATTCATTGAAATAGATTTAAATAAAAGAGGAGGAAATTTTTTTAAATCAACGTTATTATCACAAGTATAATAATAATAAAATATTGAATAATCAGCTGGAACAACTTTTGTACATAAATTTTTATTAATTAAATCTTGAAAAAAAGCTTGTTCAATTATTCTATTATAAGAATGAGAGCCTTCAAATCCTTTATTAGTTATATCAAATTTACAATCACATTCTAAAAAAGTTTTATTTTCAATTCCTACACTCATTGTCATAATCCAAAAATTATATTCTTCTATATTTCCTTTTCTTAAAAATTCTTTACTATAATTTTCTTTATTATATTCATGAGGATATCCTCCAATTACTAAATAATCTTCTTCTTTACTTTTATTTGATAATTTGAAATGAAAAGCATATGAATTTAAAATTTTTTTATTATTTAAATAAAAAATTAAATTTGAATCACTATATATTGAAGCAATAAAAGAAGTCAAACCAATTTGAGCATTTAATAATTTGGGACAATATCCAGAATTATGTTTATAAGACATAATAAAATTACAATTTTCTAATTTCTGGTCTTTATTATTAATTAATTTTATATCAAAAGTTTCACTTCCTTCAAATCCATTAGAAAGACATTGTTGTTTATATGAATATTGATTTTTAGAATGATTTAAATAAGTTTTTGAAAGTTGATAATTATATTGTCCTCCTTTTTCTATTGGAGAAATATAAAATGCATGTTCATAAAATTTTATATTAAATATTATATTTTGAGATGGATTTCCTACTTTTAATTCTGTTTCTATTTCATTTTTTGTTAAATAATCCACAAAATTTTCTATTGTTGGTGTTAATATTTTTCTTTTTATTGGAAAAATAAATTGACATGCAATATAATGTAAAAATAATATATAAAATAGGATATGATGAATGAATATCATCTTTTGCTATTAAATAATAAATTTTAAAGTTAATTTATTTATTAGTCCAAAATTCTCCATTTTTAGAACTTATAATATTTTTAAATTTAAATATGTGATTCTTATATTTGAGAAAAACAAAAAAAAAGTAAATTTTTGAAAAATAAGATAAAATTCAATTTTTCAAAAAATTCAAAAAAAAAAATTAAATCAAAAAATAATTAATTTACAATTATAAATAATAAAATATATCAAACAAATAAAATATTAAAAAAAAAATCAATAAAAAAAAAATATTATATATCATCAATTTCTTTTAATCTTTTCCACAAAGCTCTATTTTCAGGTGAAGGTTTATAGAAAAATTTTCTATAATAATCAACATTATCTTTTCTAGGAAAAGCTCTAATAAAACCTCCAGTTGGTCTAGTAAATTCAGCAAGAGCTCTATCAACACTTTCTTCAACAAAACTATTATAATAACATTCTCCATCAAAATGTCTTCCAGTAATATGAGAATAAGGAGCAATTCCTAAAATATTATTTGTATCAACTAATAATTTAGATTTAATTACAGAATCAACTCTTGTATAACTTATAAAACTTGGAAATGCATTAAATTCAATTAACCAAGGTTTTAAATGATTGTCTATTAAAACATCAATTCCAAATAATCCAAATATATTATTATCTTGTATTATATTTCTTTTTTTTTCTGCTTGAATTTCCGAATCTAACATTGTTATTAAAGTTTTTACTGTAAAATCATTTATTCCTTCCATTATTTCATCAAAATCAAAACCTTCATTTTCAAAATGTCTTCTTAAAGTTTTTATTGTCCAAGTATTTCCATATTCAGCATCAGGATCATTATTAATTAAAAATTTTTCACTTTTATCATTTAATGAAGTATTTGTTAAATGAATATATAAATTTTTTAATGTTTCTAAACTTATAGAATAATCATCAACACATAAACGAACTAATCCATCATTATAAACATAAACAATTAAAGGATTAAAACTTGTTACAAGAACATAAACTCTAAGATCATATTTTTTTTTATTTAATAAATGAGGATGTGATATATATTTATTTACTATACAATTTGAACAAACTTCTTCTGGTTTTTCCATTATATAAATTCCTTTTCCTTGATCTGAATCTGGAGGTTTTACTAACCATAAATTTTTTGTTGATAATTTATAATTTTTCATTCTTTCATCAAATAATTCTTTATCTCTTGGTAATGTAAATGTTTCTGGAAGATAATTATAATCATTTGGATATTTCATATGATATGGACGATAATTTGAATATAATAAATCTTTTCTTGTTATGTGATAATGAGTTAAAAAACAAAAATATTTTTGATATTTAAAAAAATTACTTGGTAATGGTAATCTTACATTATAAATATAATTTGCGGTTTTTGTGTTGTTTACATTTATTAAATTATTATATGAACATGAATCATGTAAACATTCATATTCTGGATCAGGATATTTTACTACATTTACAAAATATTCTTTTTGAGCTGAAGTTAAAGTTATTTTTGTTAAATTAAAATTAGAAGTATTTTGTATTTCTGAAGCTGCAGGAGGATATTTAAAATAAACATATCTTTGTTGACATTTAACTATTTTTTTCGGAGGTGTAAATAATGTTAATTCTTGGTTTTCAATATTTTTAACTTCTGGATAATCATTTAAATAATCTTCATAAGTATATTTTTCATTTTTACATATTTTTATATCTGTTTTATTTAAATGATATAATTTTACAAAATCATTAGTATAATGACATATATTTTGAATATAACCTTTACTAAAACATCTTAATTCTCCTTTATAAATAATATATGATAATAAATATTTTGCATAAAGATTTATTGTAAAATTTCCATCTGCAAAAATTAAATCCTCATTTGGATTTAATGGAATAATTAAGTTACATGAATTTTTATTTAATTTATATAAATTTGTATCTGTTAATACAAAAAGAGTAGTTTGAGTTATAGGATAATAATCTAAATAATTAATATACATTATATCTCTAATTTTAATACTCCAATGAGGATTATATGTATTATTTTTAATTTTTAATAATTCTACACCATATAAATCTTTTTTTCTTGTTAAAAAAATTGCTGATCTTAAAGGATTTATAGTTTGAATAACAAATCTTCCATAAGAATCTTTTTTTGGGAATTTTTTAAAAGGATATGCTTCCATAACATTTTTATTAAAACCTAAAATATGAATTAAATGATGAATTAAATTTTGTAAATAATTATCTTTTAATAAATCATTAAATTTAGTATTTAACGACATTTTTAATAAACCTATTACAGGCTTAGTTTTTGTTTTTTCTACAGCACAAAGATTTCCAGTGACATTTTCTGAAGATTTTTTATCATTTAAAACTGGAAAAATAACTAAATCTGCTTTTATTCCATTTATTAAAGAATCTCCATAAATATATTCTTCTCCACAAATTTCTTTATTGTTTGTTTTTATTATAACTTCATGATTTGATATTAATAATTCTTGAAATATATTTTTTGCTTTATTTAAATATTCTTTTATAATATTTAAATATTCATCAGTAACCTCGATTGTTTTTTCTTTAATTTGATTTTCTATTATTGAATAATCATAATATATATTTAAAGGATGAGATTTATTTATCATCTGTAATTTTAGTTCAGTTACTTCATCATAAGGAATTTCATTTTGAAAATTGCATTTTTGATTAGAAAAATTGATTAAATACAAAAAAATGAAAATTTTGAAGAAAACAGATATTTTCATTTTCAAAAAAAATAAATTATTTATTAAATTTATATATTTAATTCTTTTTTAATTAAAAAAATTATTGAAAATTTAAAACTTTGAAAAAAATAAAAAATATTTAATGATAATTTACTATAAATTATTGTTAATATTAAATAATAAATAAAAATTATCTAATTGATGCAATTATTAATAATTTATAAATATATTATAAATATTCTTTTATAAATTTTGTACAGATTCATTCACATTTTCAATATAATGACTATTTGAATTATTTTGTTCGTTATGATTTCTAGGTTCCACTTCACTATTGTTTTTTCTTTTTATTATTTCATATAAAGAAAAATCAATAATAAAACTAAAAATACAAGTTAATAAAATTGAACATGAATTATAAAATGTATAATATAAAGATAAAAAGGTTAATAAAAATCCAAAAAAATAACACAACAAAATAATTTGATTCATAAAATCTTTTGTATAAAATAATTTCCTAATAAATAATAGAATAAAAATTATCATCCCAATAAAAACCAACCCATAAAATTCTTGATGGTAATATTGAAAAGAACCAATTATAATACTTATTACAAACATATTAAAATAAAATAAATGAATATGTTTTCTAAGTGGAAATAAATTACTACAAACAAAAACAACATGACAATAAACATAATCAAAAGAAATGATTTGATATAAAAGAATAAGTTTTTCATAAAAAAAAATATGAAATGAATTTAAATCATTAAAAAATAATCTAAAACAAAATTTTAATAATACTTCAATTTCTTTAGTTATATCTAAAACAAATATATGATTAGTATATAGATAACATGTAGTTATTAAAATAAATTGAAAAAATAATATTGTTCTTAAAATGTGAATTTCAATACTTCTTTTTGTATTTGAACTTCCACCTCCTCCATAATAAAAATAATATGAAAAAAGAGAAAAAAATAAGAAACTTCCCAAAGAAAATGATATCATTAAAGCATCATATAAAATACATTGTATGAATATATTATTATAACCAAAATAAGAATAATATTGAGTATAAGATATCTTATCAAGAGTAAAAATAGTCTCATCTTGAGACATAAATATTCCAAAAAATAAATTATAATTTTTTTATTTTAAATGATTTAATTATTTAAAAAATTATAATAGAATATAAAATTAATTTATGAAATTTTTTTTTCAAATTTTCATATTTTTAAAAATGAATTATCAATTCAAATTTAATGAAAATATTTAAAAATTATTTTTTATGAATGATATTAAAAAAGATAATAATTTTATCATTTCCAAATATAATATAAGAGCAATAGATATAAATAAAGACATTCAAATAATAAATTATTCAGATGATAAAAATAATTCAAATAAAAGAGAATTAATTGAATCATGTGAAATATACTTAAATTCAAAAAAAATAAAATTTACAACAAAATATAATTTTGAACAAGAAGGAGAATATACTATAAGATTTTATTTTTCAAAACCTCTAAAAAATATAAGTTGTTTATTTTCATCATGTTCAACATTAATATTATGTGATTTATCAAATTTCAATTCAAATAATATAAATAATATGAGTAGTATGTTTTCAGGATGTTATCATTTAAAACAAATTAATTTTTTATATTTTAATACAAAAAATGTTACAGATTTAAGTTTATTATTTTTTTTTTGTTATTCAATAACTTCATTAGATTTATCTAATTTTAATACAATAAATGTAAAAAATATGATATGTATGTTTTCTGGTTGTTCTTCATTAATATCATTAAATTTATCTAACTTTATTACTAATAATGTCACAAAAATGAATATGATGTTTGAAGGTTGTTCTTCTTTAACTTCTTTAGATTTATCTAAATTTAATACTTCAAATGTTATTGATATGAGTAGAATGTTTTATGAATGTTCTTCTTTAACTTCTTTAAATTTATCTAATTTTAATACAAAAAATGTGCAAGACATGAATAATATGTTTTTTAAATGTTCTTCTTTAACTTCTTTAGATTTATCTAATTTTAATACTAAAAATGTTAATAATATGAAAGATATTTTTTCTTATTTAAATACAAATTGTAAAATTGATACAGAAGATAATACAATATTAAAAATGTTAAATGGAACATGTATAATATTTTAAATAAATTTTTTTTTCAAGTTTTTTTAAATTAATATATTTTTATTTATGAAAAAAAGGAAAATAATAATTATTAGACAAAATGAATAACCGGGAAATAAATAATAGAATTCACAATTTACAAATTGAACTTCAAAATTACATGGACAAAGTTGAAAAATTAGAAGAAGAAATAAAAAAAAAAACTCAAGAAATTGAAAAATTAAAAAAAGATAACATTAATATGCAAAGGGAGAATATAATTAAAGAACAGGAAAACAGGTTAATAATTCTACAAGGAAATTATCAAAGTGTAAAACGTAAAAAGGAAGAATTACAAAAAGAACTTATAAAAATAAAAGAAGAAAATGAACAATTAAAAAAAAATGCTCAATCTCGAGAAAAAGAGAGGACAATAATGAATTTACAAGAGGAATTAAAGAAAATAAACAATATTAATGAAAACCTAAAAAATGAGAATAATAATTTAAAAAATGAGAATAATAATTTAATGAATGAAATAAATAATTTAAGTAAAGATAAAAAAAATAAAACAAAAAATGATCAAAGTAAAAATTGTATTATTGCAGAATATAAAATAACAAAAGATGATTTAAAAAAAAAAGAAATTCAAATATTAAATTATGATAATTTTGAATTATCAAATAAAGAAGAAATAGAGAAAAATTGTGAAATATTTATAAAAGATAAAAAGACAAAATTTTCATTAACATATAAATTTGAAGAAGAGGGTAATTATAAAATAAAATATGTATTTAAAAAAAAAATAACAAATGCAAGTTTTCTTTTTTATAGTTGTATAAATTTAGTTTCAGTAGATTTATCAAATTTTGATGCAAGTGAAGTGGATAATATGATGGGAATGTTTAATAATTGTTGTATATTAGAATCAATAAATTTTGATGGAATAAATACAAATAAATTAACAGATATGACTGCAATGTTTCAATTATGTTGTTCATTAAAAAAAATAGATTTTTCTACTTTTAGTACTGATAATGTTACAAGAATGAGTGGATTATTTTCTGAATGTTTAAAATTAGAATATTTAGATTTATCTAATTTTAAAACTCCAAAAGTTTATGATATGACATCTTTATTTAGTCAATGTAAATCCTTAAAAAAAATTAATATTCCGAATTTTGATACTAAAAATGTTAAAGAAATGTCTGCAATGTTTCAATTATGTTCTTCTTTAGAATATTTAAATATAAATAATTTTAATACTGAAAATGTTGAGAATATGATTAATATGTTTTCTCAATGTTCTAATTTGAAATTATTAGATTTATCTAATTTTAAAACTCCTAAACTTATTAATATGGAATATATGTTTCAATCATGTTCTGATTTAAAATATATTGATTTATCTAACTTTATTACTAAGGAAGTTACTTCAATGGAAGGTGCTTTTAAACAATGTAGTTCTTTAACAATGTTAGATTTATCTAATTTTGATACTGGAAAAGTTAAAAATATGAAATATATGTTTTATAAATGTTCCTCTTTACAAATTTTAAACTTAAAAAGTTTTAATACTTCTTATGTTAATGATATTGATGAAAAAACTTTTGAAGATTTGAAAGATAGTTGTAGAGTCCAAACAAATGATTATAGAATAAAGATAATTCTAAATTTGTAAAAATTATAAATAAAGGGTTCATTAATGGGAATTTTTGAGAAAAAATATTCAATATTCAAAAAAAATGAGATTTATTCTTTATTTGAATTAATTATAAGAAATAATAATAAAAATAATATTTCTTATCTTTTTTATAATTCAGAAATTTTTGAATTTTTTGGTTTTTTTATTTAATTAATTTTCTTTATATAATAAAAATATTTAGACTTTCTCTTAAATTTAATTTTTAAATTTTTCTATATAAACAATTGGAATTTAATTTTTAATTAAACTATTTAAAAATGTTTTCCGCCAAATCATCGTCTCTTCCTTCTTTCAAAAATTTTCAAAATTTAAATACATTAATAATAACTCCTCCAAAAGTAAATATAAAAAATAACAAAATGGAAATTGATGATGAATATAATAATAATGCAAAAGGATTTATATTAAATAATTCTCAATATCAAGAAAAAATAAAAGCTCAACTTAGAAATACTTTTTTTTCATATTATCAAAGATTTGAAGAAGTTTGTACACATATCATGGATTCAAAATATTATACAATTTATGAACAAATTTATAAATTTTGTATTATGGAAAATAATAAAGAATATTTAAATTGTTTGATTTTAAATACAGATCAAAATAATGAAAGTTTTTTTCAAGGATTAGCAAAATTTTTAAAAAAAAAAAGTTCAATACCAAACTCAATTTTAATTGATACTTCTACAATTTTTAAACCAAAAGGGGAAATTGCATTTAAAGATATAAAAAAATTAATAAATGATTTAAATATTGAAGATTTAACTGTTGAATTAGAAGAAAAAAATAATCAGAAAACAAGGATTTTAATTATTGGAGAACTTCATAAAATTGATAATATAAGTTTATCATTATTTCTTTCTAGATTAATAGACTATAGAAAACAAGAAAAACCACAATATAATTATATTATTATATTTGATTCTGCTTTTGATCCAAGATTTGTTTTTGATAAAATTAAAACTAATTTTCTTTCAAAAATGATTTTTTATTCTGTAGAAATTGATTCAAGTAAAAATGTTTATCAAGAAATATTATATGATATAATTTATTCAAAAAATTTAAGTCTTTTTATTCCTAATTCAGATAATACTAAATTTATAGTTGATATTGTTAATAAACATCAAATTAGTATTAAATCTTTTAAATATTATTTTAAATTATTGATATTTCAATTTTTTCTCATGCATAATTGGGATGATGATGAATATTTAATTTTTGATCCTTTATTAAATGGAAAAGAAACTGAAGAAGAAATCAAAGATTTTTTTCAAACTAAATTGAAAAGCATTTATGGTGAATTTGGTTATAGATATAATGATGAAGATATAATGAACTTATTAAATTTATATAAAAATCAAATAAATCATAAAAGAATTTTTTTTAAATTTTATGAATGTTTTGAATTATTTTTGTCAAATTTAAATGAAAATTCAAATAATTCAAAATTATTTAATAAATTTCAATTTTTCTTTGAATTTTTACAATATGGAGAAGAATCTTTAAATATAAATGAAACAAATGAAAAAAGAGCAAATATTTTTATTTCATATTTAAAAAAATTTCCTCAAGAAGAATTAATATCTTCTTTAAAAAATAATTTTCTTCCTATTTTTATAAAAGTTATAAATCAAATACAACCTTTTTTAAATGAAATTGAAATTCAAAAATCAAAACTTTTTTTAAATGATATAGAAAAAATTTTAAAAGTAGAAGAAGAAGCATCTTTATTAAAAGATTATAATTTACATATAATGGAAATTAAATCTTTTTTAAGGGCTTTAATGGATACATTTAATTGCTTTTCTTCAATTAATAATTTTGATCAAGAAGAAATTTCAAAAAAAAAAAATAGAAAATGGATAAATAATTATTTATATTATTTAAATTTTAGACAAATTGTTAATCCTTATTTATTACAAGAAAATATGAATAGTATTATTATGGATTTATGTAAGAAAAATACTTTTCAAATAATAAAGTCAAATATTGATGTTGAAGATTATAATTTTCAAAATGCTATTTGTGCTTTTATTAAATGTTTTATGAGATTAGGAAGTAGTTTTAAAATTAAAATATTTTTTGGTGAATTTTTAGATGAATTAAAAATACAAATTAATAAAGAAAAAATACAATTAAAAAAAATTGAAAAAGCGAAATATATATTTCTATATTTATCCTATTTGTTTGTGATTAATGGTTTTTTTAATAAAAGAAAAGGGAATACTGAATTATTCACTAAAAATTATTATAATATATCTAACTATTTTAAGTCTCAATAAATTAAATTTATTATTTTATTTGGAAAAAAGATAATAAAATATTAATTAAAAATGCATGTTTTTTTATAAAATTAAATGGAAAAATTGAATGAAAATAAATCCTTTGAAAATTGTGAAAATAATATAACAGAAGGAGGATATGATTCATTATTTAGCGAACAAGAAATGAATAAAATATTAAAAAATACATTTGAAAAAGATTTTACGGAAGAGATTTTAAATAATTTAGACAATCAAGATATGGTTTTAGAATATTTTAGATCTAAAGAATTAGCTTATATTAAATATATTAAAAGTAATTATAAAACAAAAGAAAAAAGAAAATTTTTAAAAAACTTTATATTTGAATCCCTAAATGAAATTTTTAAAAATAATCAAAATATAAATAAAATAACAGATAATCTAATAAAGACATTAAATAACTTTAATGAAAAATATAATTATACAGATGAAAAAGTATCCAAAAAAGATTATTTAGCAAAATTAAAAATAGAATTAGGCATAATTTATATTCCATCTTTTTTACTAAGAGAAAAATTAAAAATAATAAAGAACATAGTCTCTATTAGAGAATATGAAAATAATTTAGATGAAATTATCAAAAAGGATGTACCTATGAAAAATATAATTTATTTTTATAATTATATAAATTATCTCAAAGAAAAACAAAATTCATTGTATCTAGATCCAGATTTATTTGAATTACCAGAAATTACAATTCCATTTGATAATATTTTTCAAAATTATGAGGAATACGAAAATTTTTATATAAAAAAAATTCTTTTTCAAATTTTTATTTTATCAAATGCTGAGATTATTTCCAAAAATAAATATATAAAAACAATTTTCGAAAAAAATTACATGGAAATTCTTTCTTGGTTTAATCTTGATATTAATTCAGAGATAAATTATATGAATAATATTTACGATAATTTTATTTTAATTCCTTCAAATGAAATAATTGAAAATCTTAAATTAAATATTCAAATTTTAGAAGATTTTATAATTTCTGATGAACAATATTATTTTATTATGGCTTCATTTTTTTTTTGTATAACAAGGAAAATCATAGATACTCATGAAGATTATAGTAACGATAAATATAAGTTTAATTGTTTATTAGATAATACTATTCATAATTTAAAAAAATATTCTAAAATTATTAATTTTGATATTAAATCATTGATTGCATATTTAGATTATTATCAAATAAAAATAGAAGATAATATAAATAAAATTAACGCTAATTATACTTACAATGATATAAAAAAACTATTATGTGAAGATAATAAAAATAATAATTTACAAATAAGGTTTCAAGATATTTCAGAGAAAATAAAAGAAGATTATCCAATAAATAATTTAGGAGCACTTTTAATTGATAGAATATCAAATTATTTTAGTTCTAGTAAAAATGAGAAAACAAAAGAAAAAATACAATTAATACCTTATTCAAAAAAATTTTATTCAAGTATAATAACATTATTAATATCAGGTTTTGGAGCAGAATCAGATTATCATGAAATAGAATGGGAAAAATTAGTATATTCATTAAGAAGAAATTTATTTTATTTTTTTCAATGGCCAGGAGGTTCATTTAAAAAAATGATAATGAAATTACTTATTGGAAAAAACAATCCTTTAAAAATATTATCATTTTTATATAATATGTTAGACCCAATTCCAAATCTTTTTATATCATGTAAAAAAAAAGCCAAATATTCTGGAAAAATTTTGGCTTTAATTATTGCTTCGCAAAAATTTTTTGGAAATTGTCAAATAAATTTAATTGGTTTTAGTCTTGGTTGTCATGTAATAAAATCTTGTTTAAAAGAATTACATTCTTTAAATGTTGAACAAAAATATATTAATAATGTTATATTTTTTGCAGGAGCTACTCATATTGAAAAAAATACTTGGGGAAATATTTTTGATGAAGTTGTTACTGGAAGAATTATTAATTGTTATTCAAAAGATGATTATATTCTTGAATATTTATATAAACCTTGTATTAATAAAAATCCTATTGGTGGAAATGAATTAAAAATCAGAAATTATATTTCAAATAAAATTGAAAATTATGATTTGAGTTATTTAAAATTAGGGCATCTTGATTATCGAAAAGCTTTTGATGAAATTTTGAAAAAAATTAATTTATAAGGTTAACTTTGAGGTTAAAATATATTTTATTATATTTTATAAAATTTCAAAGTCATTTTATTTTAGATTCCAAAATATAATTTTGTTTATAAAAAAAAAATTATTGGAAGTAGTTAATTATCAAGTAGCATATAAGTATTAAACAATTATCATTATAATTTACTAAATATTATTTTTAATAACTTTATTTTTACTTTATTTAAATATATTAAAAGAATAATAATTAAAAGTAGAGAAAGGAAAAAGAAAACATTAAAATATTTAATTCCATATATTTTCTAAAATAACTTTGAAATAAATTTTAATTGTTATACCATAATAAAGCTTATTTTTATTATTTTAATGATGTAATTTTGCATTCAAAAATTTAAATATTTTAAATTTTAATCATTTAAAATCCATAATCTAAAAAATGAATAATATAATAAAAAATAATGGAAAAAAAAAACGATTTTAAAAAGATGACGACAAAACAAAGATATGATTTTGTTTGGAATGTATTTTTTTCAATTCTTTTAATTCCAACTTCAATTGGAATTTATTTTTTATTAAGAGATACAAAAAAATTTATAAAAGATATAAAAGATTTAAATCCATCATATAAATTTCCCGAAATGTCAGATTTGAAAATAGTATTATTAATCCTTCCAATAATAATAGTTTTAAAAATTATATGTGAAAGTTTATTTATGCATATAACTCCATTTATTATAAAAAAAAAATATAAAAACCCAAATGATGAACCAAATTATATTCTTGGAAAAATATATATAAGAAAATTAGCAAGTCATTTATTTAAAGGAATGTATTATATTGGAATTACAATATTTGGTTATTATGTTTTAAAAGATTTAGATTATTTCCCAAAATCTCTTTTAGGACATGGATATATGCCAAATATGTTTCTTAAAGGTTATCCAAATTCATATTATCATAAAAAACCAAAATTATTTGATTTATATTATATGATTTGTTTATCTTATTTTTCAACTGATTTAGTTTGGTTACTTTTTGTTTATGAAAGACAAAGTGATTTTATTAATATGTTTCTTCACCATATTTGTACATTAAGTTTAATTATTTTTTCATATATTACAAATTATTCTAATATAGGAAGTATTGTTTTATTTTTGCATAATGAAACAGATATTTTTGTACATCTTGTAAGATTATTACTTCAAACTGATGCATATGAATTTTTCAAAAACTTTTTTGGAGTATTTTTAGTAATAAATTTCTTATATATTAGATTATATGTTTTTGGAGATGCAATTTATACTTGTTATCATTATATAACTTGGGATAATGGTTGGACTACATTTTGTTTAATATTATTTTTAACTTTCTTATATTTTATGCATGTTAATTGGGCTTTAATGCTTTGTCAAAAAGCTTTTGTCCTTGCTTTAGGAACAAGCATTACTGATACAACTAATTATGATGATACTTTAAAAAAAAAAGAAAAAGCTCTTCATGAGAATGATAATAAAAAAATGAAAGAATAAAAAAATAAATTATTTTATTTTTAAATTTGATATTTACTTTTTCTTTTTTAAAGAAAATTATTTGTTTTTAATTTTAAATTTTTGGGTTAATTTTTTATATATTAATATGAAAATAATTTTATTATAATTTTATTTTTTTTTAATTTTTCATTTATTTATTTATATTTTTTTAATTTTATATTTGAATTATTTAGACAATATGAAAAAGAATAAAATTTTTTCTAGAAGATTTGAAACTAAAGGATTTAAGAATTTTGAAACATTTGATAATTTTATACAAAAATGTTTAGATTTATATGAAACAATGGAACCACTTCAAGAATATTATGATATTACAGGAAAATATGCAAAATATCTTTTAAATAAATCTACTATTCCAGATTTAGTTATTTATAATACTAAATTTAATAAAAATGATTGTTTTTTAGATTATCATGGAAGAGGATATAATAATTTTCCTAGAGTAAAGTTTTTTATAAATCCTAAACAAAAAAATAAAAAAATTAAATCTAAAGAAGATAAAAATTTAAATAATAAAAATGATAATTTACCAAATGAAAAAATTGAATCAATTGAAAAAAAAGAAGAAACTGAAGTTAAACAAAATAATGAAGAAAATAAAAAAGAAGAAAAAGAAGAAAAAAAAGAAAAAGAAGAAAAAGAAAAAAATGAAGAAGAAAAAAAAATAATCAATGAAGAGAATAAAGAAGAAAATAAAAACTTAAATGAAGAAGTTGAAGAAGAAGAAGAAAATAAAGAAGATAATTTAGATGATGATGATATAGAAAATTTAACAAATCCAACTCAATTTTTTACTCAAATTCAATTTAATCAAGAAAAACTAAAAAAAGAAGAAAAAAAAGATAATTTAATAGAAAAAGAAGTGAAAGAGGATATTCCAGAAATAAAAAAAGAAGAAATTAATGAAGAAAAAAAAGAAACTATTAAAGAAGAAAAAAAAGAAAATCCAAAACCAAAAAATATTTTAATAAATCCAAATACTCAAAATAATATTGTAGAAGCAGAAACTGAATCTTTAACATTTATTGAAACAAAAAAACCAAAAATAGAAAATAATAATAATAATAATAATACTCAAAATATTAATACTCTTAATAATAATAATAATATTAATTTTAATAATATTAATCAAAATAAACAAAATGAAAAAAAAATTCCAATAATAAATCCTCAAATGAATATGCCTATGATAAATCCTTTCTTATATATGCATAATCCTTTAATGGCAAATCCAAATTTATCAATGCCATTTAATTATAATTTAATGAATCAAATAAATTATATGAATTATCAATTAGATGATGATGATGAAGATGATGATCCTGTTTTTAATACTTTTAATGATGATTATTCAAGTTATAATCCTTCTGTTTTTTTAGAAAAACCTGTTTTAATTGTTAAAAAAAATTTAATTGATAAACATTGGTTTTTAATGAAAAATAATAAAGTTGTTTCTAATTTTAATTCTGTTGAATTATTAATTTATTTAGGAGAACAAATCAGATTAGGAAATAAATTTGAAAATATGAGCATAAGTGATTATCAAACTGATTTATTTTTTAAACCTTCTAATTTATTTGATATATTAAGAAAAAATGTTCCTAAATTACAAAGAAAATATTATCATAAAATGATGGAATTAAACTTTAATAAAAATCAAATGTTTCAACAACAATTTCTAATGAATAATAAAAAATTTAATGTAAAAAAAAAATAAAATATAATAAATGAAAAAAATAAAAAATTAACTCTAATCTTAATTATTATACTATAAATAAATAATTATTAACAAAAAAATTATTAAGGTTCTAAATTAATTTAATTTAAAAAACCAAAAAATGGCATTAAATAGGTATTTAAAAATACAAAAAACATTTATAATTATATTTTTCAAGAAAAATTATATATATTAATTAATATGAGGTCTATTTGGTTCTTGATTATTAAATCTTACAATTCTCATAGAAATATTAGGTAACCAACTAAATAAAGAATTATTAATTCTAAATCCAAGAGAAAAAACTCTTCTTTGTTGAATATTTCCTTGTCTTCTATTATTATTTATATTATTATTTTCTTCTTTTAATTTTATTTCCTTTCTACATATTGGACAAGTTGTTTGTCCTTTTTCAAACCATTTACTCAAACAAATTAAATGAAAATAATGATTACAATTTAATACTCTTGCTTCTTTTAATTTTTCTGTACAAATTATGCATTCTTCCTCATTTGTTACTTTTTTTGGAAGAGATATATCTAATTGTCTATAATAATCTTTTAAATTTTTAAATTTTTTATAATATAATATACCATTATAACCTTCGGCTAAAATTATTGAAAAAGAAATTGCTGATAAATAAAATTGTTTACTCTCTGAATAAATAAATATTATTACAATTTGATAATAAACATATACCATTGTTAATAATTCTAAAAATGTTTTTATTTTCAAATTTCTTATTAAATATTTTTCTTTTATTACCATTTCATATTTTAAAAATTGAAAATATTGAGCTCGGGTAATATATAATTCAATGTCTTTTAATATTATAAATATTGATTTTCCTAAAATTATCATTTTATAATATTTATTATATCCTCCAATTAAAATGTAAACAAAAATAAAGAATAAAATAGATAATAAAAGAAACAATAAACTAATTAATTTTATCTTTGGAGTTAATTTTATTGAAGTTTGAGAAGAAAAATTAGTAATAGTTTCAATTTCAATATCAAAATGATGATAAAAATGAGTTAAATAAAAACTTAAAAAAAAATATTGCATACTGATCATCATCCAAAAACTATTATCAATTGAATTATTTAAAAATTTACTATCATAATAATAGATAATTAAAATAAATCCCAAAGGATTTTTATAAATATCTTCAGCTAAAGAAGATCTTATTGTAACTTTTTCCTTTGGAAAATCATATTTGAAAATAGTTGTAAAGAAAAAATAATATAAATTCCAAGAAATAATTATTATTTCAATATTAATTAACCAAAAAAATAACCAAAAATAACTATCTTCACTTTCAAATTTTGTAAAAGAAAAAGTTTCTTTATCGAAAAAAGAAAGAAAATAATGAATCCATAATATTATTATTACACTTATTCCAAAAGAAATAATATAACAATTTTTAGTAAATAGTAATTTATTTATAATATCAGAAAATGTTTTTTTTGACTGAGGATGAACTATTAATTGTGGATTATTTTGTTGTACATTATTGTTATTAATAATAAAAGGATTCTGTTCCATTATCTAGAATTTATTAAAAGAAAAATAATATAAATTTATTTAAAATAATTATTTTAAAATTTTTCTTTTTTATATCAATAAAATAAAAAAATTATATTTGACTAGCTTTTAAATTAATTAATTCTTAATTATAATTTAATGAATAATATATATAATTAACTAAAAGTTTTAGAAACCATGAGATAATTTTATCACATTATAATTTTGAATAAATAATATGAAATTCTTTATTCTTTTTCAAATAAAAAAATAAAATTTAATAAAACAATTAAAGATTTTTATAATGTAAATCTCATTTTTCAAATATTTTTGTTATTTATTTTAAGATATCACACATTTGAATAAATAATAATAAAAAATGATAACTAGTTTCAAATAATTATTTTATTTTAAATTAAAAGGGATTTTTCAGATTACTAGTTTTCATTACTTTTTAATTTTCATTTTTTTAATTTAAAAAAATTCCAAATTATTGCAAAGATGTATAATATTCTTTTTATTATTTCTTTTTCTAAAGATGTAATTTTTAAATAAATTATCGAATCTGAAAAAGAGAAATTTATTTTTTCTTTATTTTGAAATTGATATTTAAATTATTAAAAAATAATTTAAGGGATAATTAATTTAATATTTTTTTCTTCTGTATAATTAAAGTCTTCTAGAAAGCAATTTAATTTCATAATATTATTGTCATATGAAAAATTAAAATTAAGTTTTATCATAGAGTCTTTACAAGTAAACGAATTCTTTTCAATATTTGAACAAATAAAATTAGTGCCATCAAATTCTAAAATAAATTCATTATTAATTTTTAATATTTTTAAAAACATATTTTTTTTCTTCCATGAACCAATTTTTTTAGGTAAACAAAAATTAGAATCAAAATCTATTTTAAAATAACAATTATCATTTATTATTTTTTGATAAATATCTTTATATTTATCAATTTGATTGGTTATATTAGAAATAATTTTTTCAGAGCAAATTAAAAATTCTTTAATATTTCTATAACAATTAATTACAATTTGTTCTTCACCAAAAAGATATAAATAAATATTATTGATAATTTTATATAATTCTTCAATATTATTATTATTAAAATATTCGATATTATTTTTTTTATGTTTATCTAAATTTTTTTTTGCCACTTTAATTTGTTTT
Source organism: Isotricha sp. YL-2021b (assembly GCA_023805745.1). Lineage (NCBI taxonomy): Eukaryota > Ciliophora > Litostomatea > Vestibuliferida > Isotrichidae > Isotricha > Isotricha sp. YL-2021b. Next base: position 1,279 of record JAJJKW010001855.1, on the reverse strand, counting down.
ATAAAAGATAAATAATTTTCCTTTTTTTGATTAATTTCTTCATTAGTAAAAGATTCATTAACAAAAATTCCAAATTCTTTTAAAATATCTTTTTTTTTATTTTTGTGGACAGCACCCATAACATATAATTTTTCTTCTGGGAAACCTCTAAAATGTTTCCATTGGTCATAAAATGAATCATTAATATATTTACTAATATAATTTGTATGATTAATACATATTTTTCTATTTTTTAATTTACAATTCCCAATTAAAAAGGTTTCATTATTAAAATTAATTTTTTCTGAATCTCCTCCTAATTGAAAAGCAAATATTTCAATAAATATTTTTTCTTTATCAAGAATAATATCTTTATTAAAAATATTATAAATGTTTTCAATAATATTTTCAAATTTACCAAAATAATATTTATTTATTTTCATAAATTTTAAAAAGTTAATCTTATCAATAGGATTTCCAAAGTTTATTTTAACATTAACTAAAAGAGAAATACCATAAGAATAAGAATTAATTAATCTATCTCCACAAATTAATCTAAATTCTTTTTTGTTATTTTTATAAAATTTTAACCCATCATCAGTTAAAACTTTTAATCCAATTTCATTTGCTTTTTCCAAATATTCATCTTCATAAATATATTGTATTACTTCAACAGCCGACATTTGATAATTTAGAGATATTGAATAAATATCTTCATAAATTTCGTTAAAATAATCCATTAATAAATCTGATTTCAAAATAAATTGATACCTATCATTTAAACTACTTATTCCAAAATTTTTTATTATACTTCTAAATGATTGAGGAGATATAAAAAGATAATCTGAAATTTTATCCTTAACTAAAATTCTTATTGGTTTAAAACATTTATAATTTGATAATATTTCATTATCTGAAATAAAACCTTTTTCTGGAGTTATAGTATCATATTCACTAATTGGTTTTCTCTCTTTTGATAATTTAAATAATAATAAAATTAAAATTTTGATAAACATTATTGTTTTATTATTATTTTTAATTTAAAAATTAACATAATTAAAAAGTATATTATTATGATAAGTATTTATAATATAGTTATAAATTTAAATATGAATATATTTATTATATTACATTTTTGATATATAATAATATATAATATTTTAATGTTTTTTTCTTTTTTTTCAATTTATGACGTTTGACAATTTAATTCTAAATTTTTTTTGTTTATTAAGTTCATTAATTTCTTATATTTTATAATAAATTTTTTTCAAAAAAGGTGATTAAAATATGATGATTTTTT
>JAJJKW010000455.1:0-25956 GCA_023805745.1 Isotricha sp. YL-2021b | reverse complement strand
TGATTCAAAAAAATATTTAAATTAAGTAAATGTTTTATACAAAAATAAATTTTTTTTAATATTTAATATTTAATATTAATTATAGTATATTATAAAAAAAATATATTACTTCATTAAATCTTAATACATATTTTATATAATATTCTTCAATATAATTTGTTGGGAAATATTTTTTAAATTATAATTTATATTTGAAAAAATATTTATAAATTTAAAATTCATAAATCAAAAAAATACAATTAAAAAATCATTAAATATTTAAAAAAATATTTAATAAATAATTCTTATTTTTAATTAATTTTTATTTTTATTTCTCAACAAAACAAATGTACGAAAAGCAAAAACTTTCAGATAAAATCCGTTCCTTTGACATATATGGTAAACTCCCAAGCAATTATTTAAAGCCAACATTAATAGGTGCATTATGTAAAAAAAATAAAATAAAATACATTATATAACATTTAAAAAAAATTTTAAAAAAAAAATAGTGACTGTTTTAACATTTCTAATATCAATATATTTATTTTTATTTGAATTTCAAAAATATTTTCAAACAATATCAACATCTCAATTATTAGTTGACACATCAAAAGGCTCAAATCGTCTTCAAATAAATATAGATATAACAATGCATCGTCTTCCTTGTTCGATTCTTTCATTAGATATAAGTGATTTTACAGGAGCACATACATCAAATGTAAAAGGAACTTTAATAAAAACAAGATTAGATAAAAGTGGTAATATAATAAAACAAAATTCAGAAAAAATGGGAGAAGATAAAGAACATCAAACAATTCAACCTAATATTGAAGAATTAAAAAAATCTTTAAATGATAATGAAGGATGCAGATTACAAGGTAGTATTTCTGTTTTAAGATTACCTGGTAATTTTCATGTTTCTTCTCATGCTTTTTTTAATATTATTAAAGAATTTAGAGCTAATGGAACTAATATAAATTTTGATATTACTCATACTGTCAATCATATTTCTTTTGGTGATGAAAATGATATTGAATTTATTAAAAAAGAATTTAATTATGGTATTATCACTCCTTTAGATAATATTAAAGGACAAGATACTGGAGATAGGAAATTATTTGAATATTATTTAAAAATTGTTCCTACTGAATATATTACTCTTGAGCAAAAAAAATATAATGTTTTTCAATTTACTGCTATTCAAAATAAAGTTGAAAGTAATATGATTCCTACTATTTTTTTTAGATATGATATTTCACCTATTTTGGTTAAATTTTCTAAAAAAAATGCTGATAATTTTGATGGGTTAATTAATATTTGTGCTATTATTGGAGGAATGTTTACTATTGCTGGAATTTTAGATTCCCTTTTACTTAGGATTTTAAGTAGAAATTCTAAAAGTCAATAAAAATATTAAATATTAAATTTTTTTTTTTTTTCATTTTTTTATATTAAGTTTTTTATTTTATAATATATTAAAGAACTCTGTTTTTTTTATATACAAACTAAAAATTATATACAATTTTTTATATAGGAAAGAAAGAATGAAGTAATAATTAAGAATAAAAACTATGATAAACTTTAAAATACATAGAGATAATGATAAACATTAATACTATCATAATTTAAATGCAGTTATTTATTAAGAAATTTAAATAAATTTTTGTAAAAATTCTTGAATAATTGTATTTGACAAATTAATATCATATAAATTGAAAGAATTTATTTTTAAATAATCATTTTTACACAATTTTTCAAATATTTCTTTATTTTGGATAACATTATCATTATTTTTATAATTATATAAAAATAAAAAATGAACATTATCTTGAATTAACTTAATAGATTTGATTACATTTAAAATAAAATTTAAATCAGTATTTTTATCCATAATAATAATAAAAGCATTTGCTATTTTATAATAAACATTTATTAAGGGAGAATTTAAAAATTGTTCATTACAATCCCAAAATTCCAATTTATAATTTTCTTTATTAATTAAAGAGACCTTACTTTTTATATTAAATATTTCATTTTCATTACTATTATTTTCAAGATTTAATAATTTATTTACAAAAAGAGTTTTTCCAGTTTTTTTTTGTCCAATAATCATAATTTTAATTACTTTTTCATAGTTTATTAAATTTTGATTAAGTAAATTTTTATATGAATCTTCATCAGAAAAATTTGAAGAAGCTAAAGTTTTAATAGAACTAATATCATTTTTTCTTTTTCTTCTTGAGCATAAACATAATTCATCATCTGAAGAATCACTATCACTTTCATCGAAATTATTTTCATTTTTTAAAAATCCATTTTTATATTTAAAATTCATATTTTCAATTAATTGATATAATTCTTTTTCTTCTTCTTCTTCTTTTTCTTTTAATGTTAAATCTCTTTTTTGAATTGTATATCCTGAATTTACTCCTAAAAAATTATCTTCATCATCTGAATCTTCAAATTTAAAAGTTTTTGCTTTGTTATAATTTGTTTTTTTTTCATATTCCTATTTTTATTTATTTTTATATTATTTTTTACTTTTGAAAATTCATTTTCGTCTTCTGCAAATATTGTTATTGATCTTGTTCTTGGCATTATTTATTAATTTTTCTTTGTAATTATAATTATAGTATATATATTTATTATTTTGTAAATAATTAATATTTGTTTTATGATTTATTTTTTATAATTTATTATGAGGTTATGTAAAAAATATTTTTATAATATTTATTATATTTATAAATAAATAATTAATTTAACAATTATGATTCATTAAAATATAATCCAATTTTAATTTTATCAATTTGAAAATCATCTTTCTTTTTCTCAAAAAAAGGATTAGTGATAGCAAAAATACTATAACCATTAATATTATTTCTAATATTTTTTAAATTTTCTTTATTCAAATAACTTTCATCTTTAAATAAATTTACCCCATATGATTCAAAGAAATCATCTTCTTCTAAAAATTGATATTCATCATTTAAATAATATAATAAGCCAAAAATAGCATATCTTGGTAATTTTCTTGGTAAATAAGTGAACATTAATCCAATATATTGAAAAATATCTAAATGAAAATTTAAAGCTTGAATAACATATAAATTAACATATTCATAAAATAAGATATTAACAGCAAAAACACAAATAATATAAAAAATAACAAAAGAATTTAAAGTAATAATATGATATAATAAAATTTTAATTTTAAAACGTAATGAACCAATTCTTTCAGGATTATGTACTCTAACAATATCAAGTGTAGAAATTAAACTTTTTCTCATTTTATATCCTTGTGAAGTAACATAAATTGCAATACAAAAATAATAAAAAGCAAATAATATTAAACTTAAATCCATTTTATTAAATTCATTTCCTTCTGCTGCTCCTATTAAAAATAAAAATAATATTACTAAATTTCCTGCATTTGATTTAACTTCTCTTTCTTCAAGTCTTGGATCTAAATTTGAATCTGTTTCTATAAAAGATATAAAACATATTACAACTTTTAAAACATAATTCAGTACTAACATTATTATTTTTAATATTTTTTCAGAAGAAAAATCAATTTTTTTGTCAAATTCTTTTAATTTTTTTACAATAAATATAATTGTTAAATATGATAAAAAACATTTTGTTATTAATAAAAATAATATTACTCCATGAATTTCTATTTTATATCTTCGAGGAACTTTATAATAAAGTAATCCCCAAATTAAAGAAATAAGATTTATAAAAATCAAAAAAATTAAATTTAAATATAATGCAACTTTATTTGCTGGAATTTCATGGGAATAACTTAATGAAACATAAATATTTTCTTTATCTAAAAATGTACTTAATTTTCTATAATCTACTATTAAAATTGGTATTTTTCCATTTAATTCTTGAATATATGGATCATAAGTATAAGCAAATGAAAGAGATTGATCAATTAAAATTAAAGGAATTATTTTCTTAAAATTATCTTCATCTTGATAAGATACTTTCATACTTCCAAATAATATTTCTTTATGAATAAAAAAAGGAACAAATTGAGTGTTTCCATTTTTTGCTTTTTTATATAATTTATGAAAATCTTCATACATATTTCTAGTTTTATATAACAAAGAAATATTTAAAATATTTATGGTTGAATATCTATAAAAAGGATCTACTCTTGTTTCTATATTTTGAAAGCTTTTATCATTAATTTGATAAATTGTCAAATTACATTTTATATTTTGTTTAACTGGATACCAATCACTTAAAAAAGAAGAATAAAATAAAATAATCAATTTGTTAAACATATTATTTTTTACTCAAAAGAAATTATAAATAATTAATAAAATATAATATTACACCCTTAACTATAAAAATAAAATCAAAAAAATAAAAAATACTTTCTAAAAAATAAATTGAATAATATAAAAGAATTAAATATTTAAATTACTGCTCAATTAAAGGTTGATTTGCTGGAATTTTATTAATATCAGTATCTTTAATTTTCTTCATCTTCTTATAATATTTATATCCAACAAAAATTGTAAGAACAATTATAATAAAAATAAGAATATAAAGAATAATCTTCAAATAATTATTACTTTTAATTGGATAATCACTTTTTAAAAATAAATCAAAAATATATTTTGTTTTTTCTCTTTGATCAACAGAAGGTAAATGTCCAGCACCTCTAATAGTATATAAATTTAAACCATTAGTATAATTTTGAAACATTCCTCCAACTTGATTGTTTAATTTCCATTGATTCCATTTATAATCTATTTTAAAATTTTCTTTTCCAATCCATTGAATTGTTCCTAAAGTAGGACATATTAAATCTTCTGTTCCACTATAAATCCAACTTTTAAAATTCTTTATTTTATGTAAATATTCTCTATAAAATTTAGTTGCATCACCTATTTTATATTTTATTAATTTACATGGACTCCATTTTATTGTTGAATTTATTCCTAATTTTTGTTTTATTGTATTATTGTTTAAAAATTTAATTATAAATTGCTCATTTATACATTCCAATTCATTTTTGAAACTTATTGCTTTTTCTAAATTTTCATTTGTTATATTTTTTGATAGATTGATTTTATCTAAATTAATATTAGATTTTTTTAAATTTTCCATAAAAACATATTCAAATGAATTTTCTAATTTAAAATTTAATTTAGTTTTGTTATTTTTAATAATACATTTATTCTGAATTCCATAAAAATTAATTCCATATAAAGCATCTTGAATTTTTTTTCGAATAACATTGCATTCTTTAGTAACATATTTAATAGGAATATCATTTTTGTTATCTGATTTATAATTAGAAGATTTGTTTGTAAAATTAAGAAAATAAAATAAAGAAATAACTGAAGGTATATTTGGGCAATTATTCATATAATTTAAATAAAGATCTAAAGAAAGTAATCCATGAGAATATGCAGCATCAACTAAAGAATCTTCAAATTCAATATTTTGTGAAGTATAAGGATTTCCAATAATAAAACCTTTTAAATTAATATTATTTTTATCCTTATTATCAAATCCTTTTATTTGTTGAATTAAATAAGGAATATAAATTCCAGCATATGAACTTCCTGCAATGAAGAATTCATTTTTTTTAAATTCAGGGAAAATTTCAAAAAAATCTTTTAAAGCATTATATAAAGTAAAAGCAGTTGAAGAATCATTATGATGAATTGATTTATTATATTTTGAAAAACCAATTTCAAATGGACTATCAATAAATAATAAATTAGAATTTTTATTCCAAGAAAATTCATTTTTATAAATTTTTCCATTATTTTCATCAATAATCATTGGTCCAATTTCATATAAAAATCCTATTAATGAAGAACAACCTGGTCCTCCTTCTAACCATAATATTAATGGATCTTTTGTTGAATTATTTTCACTTAATGAAATTAAATAAAATAATTCATTTTCTGGATTTTCTGTTTTAAGATATCCTGTATATATTTTTCCTTCGTATGATTCAAATAAATTTTTCACTTCATGTTTTTTAAATGATTCTGAAGATATTTTTATTAATAAAATTTCTAATATTATATTTAAAAATGATTTTAAAATCATTTTTTAATTGTTTTTTTTATTTTAAAAGAAGAAATAAAATATTTTTAAATTTATAATTTTTTTTTTTGAGTGTTTTAAATTATTTTAATTTGAATCAATGTATTTATTTAATATTGTAAAAAATGCTTTGTCTTTATCATTTTTTTTTTCTTTTTCTTTATTTTTGTTTTTTGAATTTTCATATATTTTACTTAAAAATAATTGTGCTTTAGTATATTTTATTCCATCATTACCAGTAAATTCTAATTTAATTTTTTTAGTTTGTATTGATTTAAAAAAGAGTTTTGATTTTAATAAAATTTTTTTTTGATTCTTTGAAAAACTTTTACTTCTATTTTTCCTTTTTCTAATTAATTTTATAAATAACACAATTAAAAAAGAAGAAAGAGAAGAATATAAAATTATCCCTCTTCTATGAGGTGTTAAAGATTCAAGAAATTTTCTATATTTTAAAAATTGAATATATAGCCAAGAATTCATTTTAATTTAATTAAAACAATAATTTATATAAATAGTAGTAATAAATGTTTTAAATAAAATAATTTTTTTAAATTATTATATTATCAAAAATATTTAAAATTAGAATAAAAAATGATAATCTTATTATTTTTGTTTTCAATTAAATTGTTTTTATGTTTTGAAATAACATATAATCATTTAAGAAGAGTAAATCATCTTTGTTTTCCAAAAGATTCAAATTTTTTTTGTTTTATGTGCTTTAATGATTCAGATTGTGAGAGCGTTACTGTATTATTAATAGATGAAAATGGTAATGTTGACTCTGAAAGTTATTCATTTATTCAATCTAGTGAAAATGAAACTAGATATAAAATGTATGATTATAAAACAAATATTATCCAAAAATCAGATAGTGAATGGTATGCAATCGGTGCATCTGGTATCACAAAATACAATTTTTATAAAATAACCCTAAAAGAAAATAAAATTTTTACTTATGAAATTAAATATACAATTAATACTTCAAATTCTCATATTTTAAATATATTTTTCCTTAAAACTGAATCAGTTTTTTATGGATATGGAACAACAAAAAAAGTTTATTTAATCTCAGATGATTTAAATGGAAATTTCTATAATAATACTATTGATAAACAATTCAAACTTTCTCAAAGGAATTCAGTAAATTGTATTCAATTTGGAATTAATGATGAAATAGGATGTTTTTATGATAATAATTCAAATATTTTTTTTTTTTTTGACAATAATATAGATAATCCAATTGAAATGGATGTTTTAAATCCCACAGAAGGAGTTAAATATTTAAAAATTAATGATGATAAAATAATAATATGTTCTTTATTTAAAAATGATGATTCAAATGACTATGAATGTACAATTGGAATTCATACTGAAGGTAATTTTGAATTAAATGACTTCAATGTAATTTTTGGTGGAGTAACTGATATTAGTAGTGGTTCTTCTCCTTTAATAATACATAATATCCATTTTAATTTCATTGATAAAGATAATAAAATATTATTAATTGTAACAGGTGAAAATAAAGGATTCTATATTGGTAAATTTTTATTAGATGATTTTACTCAAATTGGTGATAAATATTATATTCAATTATTCAATTCTATATCTAACAAAATAATTGTAAGATATATGTTAATACATTCAGAAAAATTAATTTCAATAACATTTATGAATTATTATACTAAGAATACTACAATTTATTTATATACTTTTCCAACGTGTTCAGATTATACTTTATATGGAACAATAGATGAAATATTATCAATTCATTTTTCAGAATTTAATAAAGAAGAAAATATTACAGAAATAGGAATAATGTCAATAGACTCAAATTTACAATTAACATTAAATGATTCTGAAACTTTAGAACTTAATACACCATATTCAAATTCAACAGAATTTACAACTACTTCAGATTCATTATCAAAATATTCTTTAACATATTATCTTCAAAATACAGAATCAATATCAGATGAATTAACAGAGTCAAGAAAAAGGAAAAGTTTAGTCTCAAATTTATGTAATTTAAATATAATATTTTGTTCATCACTTTGTGCTTCATGTGAAGAAGGAAAAGAAGAATGTTTAACATGTAAAACAGGTTATGGATTTAAAGAAGAAAATAATGGAATATGTTATGATATTCAAACAATGACAAATTATTATGAAGATACTTCAACTTCTCCTTCAATTTATAAAAAATGTAATGATTTATGTTTAACATGTAATAAAGGAAGTGATGATGAAAGTTCAAATTGTTTAACATGTATTGATGGTTATTCTTTATTTGAAAATAATAATTGTATTTTAACTAAATTAATGCCAAGTGGTTATTTTTTAAATATAATTTCAAATAGTTTTATTAGTTGTGGAACTGATTCTACTTTATGTACAAAAGATACTTTATGTGATTTAAATTATCCTTTATTAATTACTGAAACTAATCAATGTGTAAATTCTTGTTCTTCAAGTGATTGTGATTATTGTCAAGAAAATGAATTAGTTCAAATTGGAAATTATTGTACTAAAATAGTTAAAAATGATGATGAAACTTATACTATAAGTCTTAAAAATGTTGATGTAAATTATGCAAAAAAATTAATATATGATAATTATTATTCTTTAATTAGTTTTGATGTATTAATAATTGAATGTGAAGATGCTTCAATAATGTTATATGATACTTCAATATCAAATGATTTTATAAAAGAAGTAAATACAGAATTTAAATTATCTACAATAAATTTAGGTGATTGTTTAACAAAATTAGAAAGTATATTTCCAACTCCATTAACAATAATAAAAATAGATTCAAATAACGAAAATTCAATAACAACAGAATTAACATATTATATATATGATAATGATGGTAATGAAATAGATATAAATACATATTGTTCAGGATATTCAATTTCAATAACTTCACCAATAATAAATATAAATTCTTTTGATTATTCTACTGCAGAATTATTAGCACAAGAAGGTTATGATGTATTTGATTCAAATAATAAATTTTTTAATTATATTTGTGCTACTTTTACAAGTGAAAATAATACTGATGTTATTTTAAAAGATAGACAAACTGATTATTATCAACAAGTTAATTTTTGTGGAACTTGTATTTATAATGGAATAAATTATACTGATCAAACTGTTGATTGTATTTGTGAAATTAATACTGAAGAAGATATTAATAGTGAATTTATTAATGATATGAAAACTGAATTTAAAAAAATGTTTATTAGTGAAACTTTATATGTTATTAAATGTTATAAATTAGTTTTTAATTGGAAATATTTTAAAAACAATTATGGTTTTTGGATGATGTTATTTTTTACTTTTGTACATATTATTATTTATATTTATTTTTGCATTGATGATTTAAAAAAAATTAAATGTGCTCTCAAACAAAATTCTATTCCTCCTCCAAATGAAGATAATTTAGAAACAAGAGAAAAATATCATATTGATCATGAAAATGATGATGAAAATATAGGAAGTGAAAATAATTTTGCTAATCCTCCTCAAAAATTTAATAATAATAATGATGATAATCATTTTGGTAATTTTCTTAGAACTGTTGAAACTTCAGAAAATTTAGATAAAAAATATAAAAATAAAAAAAGAAGTAAAAGTACAAGAACTATAAATAAAAATAATCTTTCTCTTGAAAAAAATATTAAAAGAACAGAAAATCATAATAATACACATAATTTATTTAAGAATCCTTTTATTAAAGAAGGAAATAATAGGAAAGATAATAAAAGATTATCAAAATTTTATAAAAAAAAATCTAAAAGAATAAAAAATGAAACTCAACCAGTATTATATAATATAAATACAGTTGATAATTTAAATACTCAAAGTACTGAAAAACAATTTACTAATTGTAATAAAAAATTAAACGAAGATGAATATGATTATGATATAATATGTTTTGAAGAAGCAGAAAAATATGATCATAGAACTTCAAAAGATTTTTATTGGGATTATTTAAGTGATAAACAAGATATAATTAATATATTTGTAAACAATTCAATGTTAGATATGAGACATTTAAAATTAGATAGATATTTAATTGCAATTTCTTTAGATTTTTTTTTTAATGCACTTTTTTTTTCTGATGATTATATTAGTAAAAAATATAAAAATAATGGAACTCTTTCTTTTTTTGTTGGATTACCCAAAACTATTTTTTCCAATTTAGTTGCTTTTATCCTTTGTATTTTTTTAGACTATTTATCTAATAATAAAATAGAAGAAATTATAAAAAATGAAAAATATTCAGAAGAATTTAAATTAATAGCACATAAAATATTGAAATTATATAAATTAAAATTATTTTTTTTTTTTAGCTTATCAACTTTAATTTTGTTTTTTTGTTGTTATTTTGTTGCAGCTTTTTGTGCTGTTTATTATAATATTCAAGTTGATTGGATACTTTCTGGTTTTGAAAGTTGTATAATAAGTTTAATTATTCCTTTTATTATAGGAGTTGTTATTACAATTTTATGGAAAATGTCTCTATCATATAAAAAAAAAACTTTATATAAGGTTACTAAATGGTTAAAAGGAATTTGAGATAATAATCAATTTTTGTAAAATTATTATATATTGATTAAAGTTACTTATTGTAATAAATTGGTAAATACCTTATGAAATATTTTTTGTTAAATAATATTTTTATTTCTTTAAAAATTATTTGACAATATTTTTTGAGAAAAAAAAAAATTTGGACAAATTGAGTAATGAAATTTTTATAAAAATAAATTAAATTATATGTTTAAATACAAATCGAATATTATACTTATAAATTATAATTATAAATAATTAAAAAATTCAAAATATGAAAAATTTTTACAGAACTTTTAATTCCTTTTCAGGTGAAAGGACTGAATTATCAACTCAAGTTACAAATATAAGTAAAAAAAATAATATTAATTTAAAAAACAAAATTTATTCAAATCAAAAAAGAGTAAATAGAAATACTAATAATCTTATGAATTTTCATTTAGATACATTAAGAACAGAAATCCATGAAAATATAAGATATAAATTACTTTTAAATTCAGATAAAAAAGAACCTTTTCATTTACCTACTTTTTCAAATATTCAAAATAATAAAATAAATCATATTAAAATTAATAAAAACAATATTTATAAAATTCAATTCTTTACTCCCGGAACTTCGTTAATAACTCTTTCAAATTTTTTAAGTAATAAAAAAAAGAAAAAACATAATTATTCAACATCAGTACAAAATAATTTAAATAAGTTTGTTCCAAAAAAGAATGAAAAAGCACATAAAAGAAATAATACATATGATTTTGTACAAAATGTTAAATCAAAATCATATAGAAATGAAACTAGAGTTGAATCTATAAGTGAATTTTTTAATAAAACAAAAAAGATGTTTTATACAAAATATATTAATCATATTCAAAAAAAAGAAATATCAAAATTTAATGAAGGATTAGAAAATAAAATTCATTTATATAAAATTCAAATATTTCATTTACAAAGAATGATTTCTTTACTTAATTCATATACTGATGATGAAAATAAATATTATAGATATTTACAAAATACTTTAAAAAAAGAAAAAGAAATTTGTGATAGTTTATTAGAAAAAAGAAATCAATCTTTACATGAATCTTTTTTATTAAGACATAAATTAGGAATAATTTTAAGAAAATTTGAAAAAAGTTTTCATGATAAATATTTTTTATTATGTGTTAAAAATGGAACAAATGAAATTGATAAATTTAAAGAAGAAGATAGAAATGAATATTTAAATGATAAAGATACTTTAGAACAATTATCTGATTTTGATATAATACAAAGAAAAATTAATGAAGAAACTTCAAAAAATGAAAATTTAACAAATGATGAACTTGAAATATTAGTTTTTGGGAGACAATTAATTGAAAAACCTTCTTTAATATTTTCATCTCCTGAAAAATTTAAAATTAAATTATCTTTAATTGAAAAAAAAATACAATTATCCCTTGATGAATATAATGAAAAACAAAATGAATTAGACGATATTAGGAAAGAATATATGGATAAAATAAATTTAATAAAAGAAGATTTAAAAATTGATGAATTTTATAAAAATGAAATGATTAATAATATTAATTTATTAAATAAATTAAAACTAGAAAATAAATATTTAACTAATTATAAGAGAAATATTCCAAGGAGAAACAAAGATGAAAAAATACTTATTATTGAAGAAAAAATTTTAGAAATTTATTACAATATAGATAGTATTTTTCCTATTTCAAAAAAAAATTATTTATTTGAAAAATATAATATAGTCTCATATTTAAAAGATATTGAATTATTAATTAATAAATTGATTAAATTTAAAAATGAACAAAGAGAAAATAATTTTGAAGCTTTTCAAATTGTTCAGAAAAAAATTGATGAACATAATAAAATCAAAAAGATAAAAGAACTAAAAGAAAAATCAAAAAATGATTTTAATAAAAAAATTAAAAAAGCATTTATAAAATCTAATAAATTAATAATTTTACCTCATAAAAAACTTGCAGAAGATTATTATATTCAATTAAATAAGAAAAAACAATATGAAAAAAATTCCACTAAAAATAAATATAGAATATCCTTCACATATGAATAAGAAAATTTAATTAAATTAAAAAACAATTATACATATACAAAAAAAAATTAATTAAATTTAATTATTTTCTCCAAAAAAAAAAAATAAAAAACAACAATAAAAACAACAATTAAAAAAAAATAAAAAAAAAATACAATTAACATTTTCAATAAAAAAAAAATCCAAAAAAAAAAAACCTTAAAAATAAAAACTAAAAAAAAATATAAAAAAAAAAAAAAAATGATAAGCAAATCTCATTTCATAGGTGAACACATAGCAAACATAAACCAAAGTTACAACTTTATAAAAGAACTAGGTCAAGGATCATATGGTCATGTCTTAAGAGTACAATCAATAGCAACAGGAAATATATATGCATGTAAAAAAATGAACAAAAGAAAAATAACAAACAAAGCTCGTTTCAAAACAGAAATAGATTTACTAAGAGCAACAGATCATCCAAACATAATAAAATTATATGATATATTTGAAGACAATGTATTTATATATTTAATAATGGAAGAATGTACAGGAGGAGAATTTTTTGATAGATTAGCAAAAAGAGCAAAACAGAATAAAATGTATACAGAAAAAGATGCTGCAAAAATATTAAAACAAATATTACAAGCAGTAAATTATTTACATGCACATGGAGTATGTCATAGAGATTTAAAGCCAGAAAATATATTATTTAGTACAATTGCAGAAGATTCACAAGTTAAATTAATTGATTTTGGTTTAAGTAAAGTTTTCGATGGAGATAATAATACTATGAAAGGTGCAGTTGGAACTACTTTTTATATGGCTCCTGAAGTTATTACTGGTAAATATAATGAAAAATGTGATATTTGGGCTTGTGGTGTTATTATGTATATTATGCTTTGTGGAAAACCTCCTTTTTATAGTTCTGATGAAGAAGAATTAAAAGAAAAAATTTGTTCTATGAAATATGATTTAAATTACAAAGAATTTGAAAATGTTAGTCAAGATGCAAAAGATCTTTTAAAAAGTATTTTTGTTCATATGGATCAAAGACCTTCTGCTGCTGAAATTTTAGAAACTAAATGGATTAAAGATAATGCTCCTAATGCTAAAAATTTATCTATTGGTGTTGATTGGTTACATGTTAGAGATTATAGTAATTTAAATTTAATGCAAAAATCTGTTATTAATTTTACTGCTTTTCATTTAAATGAAGAAGAAACTAAAAAATTTGTTGATATGTTTAAATCCTTAGATGAAAATAATGATGGTGTTTTATCTATGGAAGAAATTAGAAAAGGAGTTGAAGAATGTAAATTTGATGGAAAAATGACTGCTGATGATGTTGTTAATATGTTTAATGAAATGGATGTTGATAAAAATGGATTAGTAAATTATACTGAATTTGTTTCTGCTTTAATGGATTATAGAAAAATGATTAAAAAAGAACAATTATTAGAATGCTTTAAATCTTATGATACTGATGGAAGTGGAAAAATTTCTTTTGAAGAATTTTGTGATATGATTAAACCACAAAATGAAGAAGAAAAAAAAGAATTACAAGATTTATATAATAAATTTGATGATAATGGTGATGGAGAAATTGATTTTGAAGAATTTGTTAATGGGTTTAATAATATGTAAATCTGGATGATTGATATTGTTTTGTTGTTTTTATTTTTTTTTTTTGGTTTATTAAATTATTATTATTTGATAAAATGAATTGATATAGGATATATGATATTTGGTATAAGTTTTATTTTTTATTGCATTATATTATTATTGGTTTTAGATATGAAAGAATTAAGAAGAATTTTTTTTTAATTTTTAATTATTTTATTATTGAGATTTTAGGATTTTATTTTTTTATGTATTATATTATTAATTTTTTAAATGATATATTAAATTTTATTATAAAATAGAAGAAAAATAATTTGGTTTTTTTTATAATTTATTTTTCATTTTTTTTTCTTTAATTATTTGGGCTTCAATACATTTAATTTTTTTTTCATTTAATAAAATACAAGTAATAAATATAGTTTTATATTTTATTCTTTCTAATATAATTTTAATAGTATATTTTTCATTTAATAAAACTTGATTTTTATATAAAATCGAAAAATTAATATTCCTATAAAAATTATTTGTAATAAAATATAAACAAAGATTAGTTAAATTTTCAAAAGTTAAAGAAATAGAACCTCCATGAACAATATTTAAAAAATTAGCAAATTTTTCATTAGGTTTAAACTCAAATTCAAATTTATATTCATTTTCATTTTTTTTTTCAATCCCTTTAAATATAAAAAAATCAATAAATTTTTCAATAAAAAAATTTGAACAAACTAAATATCTTTTTTCTTTAATAAATTTCTCAAAATTATCTTTTTCCATATAAATAAATAAATAAACAAACAAAATAAATTTATTTGTAAAGAAATTTAAATTAAAAAAAAACAAATTTAAATAGATTTAGAGTCATCAACTCTATTTACAATTTCCATTAAGAAAGTAAAATAATCAATTTTTCCTGTTCTTTTTTTATCTAATCTAATAAACAATAAATCAATTTCTTTAGGAAGAGTTTCAATTTCATTATCTTTAAAATAATATTTAAAATCCATGATACCAAAAGTTCCTTTTTTACTTTTATCAATTTGATCAAAAAATTTTCTAACATCTAAATTTAAATTTCTATTTAATTTATGTCTTTCTTCTTCAATTTTACTTTCAGTTTTAATCATAATATTTAAAAGATTTTTCATATATTTTAAAGAAATATCACATAAATATTTTTCATCATTGAATTTCCCATGAAAAGGTAAAGGTAATCTTTTTTCAACTATACTTCTATATTCTCTTGTAAAAGGAACAAACATATCAAAAAAATCTTCAAATTCAATAGCTCCATTATTATTTAAATCATATTTCATTAAAAGTAATTTAATTTCTTCATTTGTTGTTATTATTTTTAATTTTGCTAAACATAATTTTAAATCTGATTCAGTTATATATTCAAAATGTTTTGGTTCAAAATATCTAAATGCATCATCAATATTAAAATCAGCTCTTTTTGCTAATTCTATTTTTGCTTTTTCTATTTGTAATTCACAATTCATTATTAATTTTAAAAATTGAACTATTCTTTCTGAGTTTACATCTTCAGAATTTGAACTTATATTATATTGCATTTTGAAACAATCTGATAAATGTTCATTATATTTTATTATTTTCACTCTTTTTCTAAATGGTACTCTAGTTAATATTAAATTATCTGATATTTTCTTTTTTTCTTTTTGATTTTTTTGTTCTTCAAAGTCACTTAAATTTATACTACTCAAATTTATAAAACTAAAATTCATAGTTTTATTATGAAGTGTTTCATTTAAAAAATCACTATTTTTTGCTTTATACATTGTTAAAAAATTACCTTCTGTAAATATATTATGAGGATAATTAGTATTAATATAATCATATTCTTCACTAAACTTTAATTCTTTTTTATTATTATATAAAGGATAAGAAGTTTCTATTCCAAAAAGTTTTTGAATATCTTCTAAAGTTATATGATTATCTCTATTAACATCAAATCTTTTTAATATTCTCATAATATCATCTTGATTATAATTAAAATTATGTTTATCTAATAATTGTCTTATTGTCAGATTTGTTATTTCATCTTGTTCATTTTTTAATAAATAAAATATATCAAATATACTAAAATCCCATCTTTGTTTCATTTCATCAATAATATTATGTATTTTCCGAATTACATTTATTTCTCTTTCAAAAATTCTACAAAGAGCATATTCAATTTGATAAGTAAAATTAATATTTGATTTAAGTGAATTTTCTATTTTATCTAAAGGATAATTATCATTTTCAATAATCATATTTAAAAATTCAGAATAATTTAAAGAATTACTTAAATCACAATCATAAAAATTTATTAAAAATTGTGCTTCTCGATGAGAACAATAAATTGAATTTGCTTGAAGGAAATCTATAATATTATCTTCATTAATATAATTTTTATTCCTAATATCTAATTTTCTAAAAATATGATGAGGATTAAATTTTTCCATTTGACATAAATTTTTTCTTGCTATTTCGCATTTTAATTCTGCTTCACTTATATCCATTAAAATTTTACATATTCTTTCTTCTGTTTCTTTTGATAACATTATTTAAAATAATTTATTAAATTAAAAATTAATTTATAACATTCAAATATTTAATAAATTTATTATTTAATAACTTTATTTATCTTTTATTTCTATATGAAAGAAATTTATATCCTTAAATTGTATAAATAATGTAAATAAGCCAAAAACCATAATTAATCCTTGAGAAATAAAAAAAAGAATTTCTTTAAAAATATTTTTTGGTTTTTCAGAAATTCCATAATCATCTATATCTTTGGTTTCTTCTTTAATTTCTTTATCAATATCACTTTCTTCAGGCTCAATATTATTAACTAAATTATGTTGTAATTCATTTAAATTATGTGGATGTTTTCTTCTATAATAAACTATATTAACTATTATAGGAATTAAAAATATTAAAAACAATCCAGTTGTTGCTCCAATAACAGAAATTAAATTTCCTAATGTATTAAACAGAAAATATAAAATTAAAAAGCATAAACTAATTAAAATTAGGCTAAAAATTATAATATGTAAATAAGATGGGAAACTACTATTAAAAAAAATACCAAAAAATTGAATTCTAACAATATAATTTAAAACAGGAAAAATAGATAAAAGTTGAAAAACATTTAATAACCTTAATAATAAAATAAAATAATTATCACCTTTATAAAATCTAAACCAATTATCTTTAAAATCTCCATCAAATTCTTTACTAGAAAAACCAATATAACCAAGAATTCCAACAGCTAAATAAGTAAAAACAACTAATATATAACCAATTAATAAATCTCTTTTATTATTTTCTTGTTTTTCATTATTTTTTAATAAAGGTAAAATAACACTATGAGCAAATAAACCTAAACAAGCTCCTCCTGCTAATTTAGAAGGATTTGGACCAAATAAATATAAATATCTTGGTTCTATATTTATAATATTTTTAATATATTTAAATTCATATTTTGTTGTTATTAATCCTTTTACTCCATTATATAAAACAAATATAATTAATAATGAAACAAAATAAATTCCAAATGAATTTATTCTTACTAAAAATCCCATTTCTTTCATAATTAATAAAGGAAAAACTAAAATTCCAATAGCAAAACCACAATAAATAATAGAAAATTTAGAAAAATCAGGATTAAAATTTTCAGGATCAATATTTTTAAATCCACAAACTTTATTTAAAAAAACAGCAATACAAGGATATAAATTTTGATTAATAATAATAAAATATATAAAAGTAGCTCCAATATTAATAGATAAATTAAAAATAATTTGTAGAACTTTTCCAATTTTTCCAGCTTTACCAAAATATCTAAAAACAGTATCAGCATAATCATTATCTTTTCCTCCAGTTTTAACAACAACTTTTGCAGTATAAAAAGAAATAAAACCATAAATAAATAATATAAAAATTGCAGGAATAATTCCAGCTAAAGAAACATAATAAGGAATACTTATTAATGTACTTCCCATCATTGTATTCCAAATTGATAATATAGTATAGAATGATTTTACCTTTTTTTCTTCATTTTCTATTTTTGATGTTTGTAATACTTCAAATAAACTTGCATCTAACCAAAATGGCTCTTTTATAAATGTTATAAATGCTTTTTTTTGATTATTTCTATTATCTGAAAAATCATGTTTTATTTTTTTTGGTCTTTTTATTGGGTCTGAATTTGTTGATTTTTTATCCTCATTTTCTTCTTCTTCATCATTTTCTACTTTAAATTTTATTTTCATATTGTTTTTTTTTCAAGAATTGAAATGAAAATAATTGTTTTTAAATATTTAAAAATTAATTATTTATTCAAATTATATTATAAAATAAATGAAATTACATTTAATACTTCTATTAATTTCAAATAATTCATCATAATTTAATTATAATTCACAAATATTTAGAAATAATTAAAATATAATGGAAGACCAAAAGACAAAATTTAATATAGAACAAACAACAAAATTATCAAAACAAACAAAAAAAGATACAAAATATTCAAAAATAAGTACAGAAGAAGAATCATTAAATGACATATCAACACAATTATCAAATAATTCAAATGATTATATTTCAGTAAATATAAACCCAATATCAATAGAAAAATCAAATAATTTTTTTTATTTAAAAATAGGACATACATATTCATTTTTTGGAGATAGAAATGGAGATCCATTAATAATGATAGGTCCAAATTATATATTATTTATAGGATTTTTATTATTTATTTCAATATTATTTTATTGTTTTTTTAGAACATTTTGGTCTCATTTAAAATTAATATTTAAAATATTAGGAATATCAATTTATTTATTATTCTTTTTATCATATTGTTATACTGCTTTAATTAATCCTGGTTTTCCAAAACATGATTTAGAAAGTAAAACTGGAGAACCAAGAGGAAAATTTCGATGGTGTGGTGCTTGTAAAATTTGGATTAGTATTGAAAAAAAAACTAATCATTGCTTAGATTGTGGTATTTGTGTTGAAGGTTATGATCATCATTGCCCTTGGACTAGTAAATGTGTTGGAAGAAGAAATATTATTTCTTTTTATATTTTTATTGTCTGTGTTTTTTTAATTATTTTTTATTTAATTTTCGCTCTTTGTAGTGTTGATTGATATGTAATTTATTTTTTTTTTGAAAATAAAAATATTTTCTTTAAATATAATTGATTTTGAATTTTTTATTTTCTTATAAAATTAAAAAATAATTCTTTTTTGAGTTTTATTTCATATTTGTTAACGAAAGATTTAAAATGTGGAATTAATTTTTCTTTTTTCCAATTTTTATTATTTTTTAATCATATAATATAAATAGAAACAAAAATATTATTATTTTTGCAATAATGAATATAAATCTTTAAAATAAGATAATAAAAAAGAATATAGTTCATAAATGGAAATTCATTAAAATTAATAAAATATTAATTAAATGTAGTATAGAAATCAGAAAAATGAGAAAATAATAATTATAAAAATTAAAATATTAATTAAAAAGAATTATTTTTTCTTATTCATTATTAAAATTTAAAAAACAATCCCTCAAAATAATTAAATAAAATATTTTAATTCCATAATATAAATTTAAATTATTTAAATGAATGTCAATCTAGAATTTAATTATAAATTTGATAATAAAGATTATATAATAACCCTTCAATCAGTATCATCAAAGTTAATAATTACAATTGAAGAAGAATTATCAAGTATTTATTGGAAGCAAGAACTTGATGAAAATTTTGTAACAGAAATAACAAAACAAATGGGAAGTTATAAATCATTAGAAGTTTTTACAAAAATGTTAATTGCTGCTTTAAGTCAAAAAAATGAAAAAGTATCATTAAATTTTTGTTCAGTAAATGAAATACAACAATTATCAGATGATAATAATAAATTAAATAAAAAACCAGATAATAATAGTATAAAAAAATATTTATTATTAAGATATGAAGAATTTGAAGAAGTTGTTTATCCAATTCAATTTGAATATCTTGATAAAAATGGTACTACTGAATTATTAAGAAGAACAATTGATAGATTAAAAAATAAAATTCAATCTATTAAAATTCAACATGCTTCAGATATAACACTTCCAGTAAATTATACTGAATATGAAAAATTAAAAAAAGAAAATTTAGATTTAATTAATAAAATTAAATTATTAGAAAAAAATAGACAATTAGGAGCTGTTGATAATGATGATATATATAAAAATTATTCTGAATTAAATGAAGAATATAGTAATTATAAACTACAAAGTGAAAATAAAATTAAAATGTTACTTAAATCAATCGAAGATTTAAAAGAATCTAAATTTAAAGAATCTCAAAATAATTTTCATCAAAAAGATAAATCAAAAAATCAAATAAATGATTTAGAAAAAAAATTAGAAATAGCAACAGATATGTTATCAAAATCAAGAAAAGATTTTGAAAAACAATTTAATGAGAAAAATAAAGAAATGGAAAAATTAATTAAAGAAATAAAAATTTATAGAGAAAATGAGAAATCATTAAAAGTAAAATTAGCAAATTTAGAAAAAGATTTAAAAAGATCAAAAAGAGAAAATAATTATTATAGATATGGAAATTCAACTCCAAAATCAACAAGATCTTATCATACTGCAGGATCAGCAAATAATACTTATACAAGTAGTTTTAGTAAAAAATCTTCTCAAAGTTATTTAAAAAAAAATTTAATTCCTTCTTCTTCAAATAAACCTTTTAATGGTTATTATAAATTTGGTTCTTATCAATATAGAAAAAATTATAAACCTTTTCAATCTTCATTTAATAATAGTAAAAATAAAAAAACTTCTTCTTCTCTTTATTCACATTCTTCTAAAGGAAGTAGAGGAAGTTCTTTAGGAAAATATTCTAGAAATAGTTCTGTTAAATCTAATAGTTCTCAAAAAAATAAAAATAAATATGATTATTCTAAAAATAGTAAATATAGTAGTAATAATTATACTAAATCTTATTTAAAACCTAAAATAACTACTAGTAATACTTATAAAAAAAATATTACTACTTCTAATATTAAAAGAAATTCTAGTGGTTATGGAAATAATAATAATAAAAAAAATATTAGTTCTAATAATAGTATTAAACCTAATAGTGATATAAATGATAAAATTAAAAGAGTTCAGAATTTATTAAATCAAGCAAGTGGAAAGTAAATAGAAAAAAACAATAATCGAAAATTAAAATAAAAAAAAATAAAATCCTAAAATTAAAAATAAAATTTAAATTTATAATCATAAAATAAATTTATTTCTTATAAAAAATTCATAAAATAAAAAAATAAGTTTAAAAAAAAGACAAAAAAAATATATTTCTTTCCAAAAAAAAAAAAAAAGTAAATAAAAAAAATAAATAAATAAAAAATTAATATATATATAAAAAATACAATATCGGTTAACTAAAAAAATAAATAAATAAAAAATGAAATCAACCCAAGAATACTTAAATCAAGAAGTAAAACCATTTCTTCATCCATTAATTCAAGCAACTTTATTAGAAAATCCTTCAGATCCAGTAAAATAAATAATATAATAAATTATATAGTCTCTTTTCATGATGCAATGGCTTCAAAATTATACAGGATTAAAAACTTATGGAGAAAATGTTGAAACTACAGAATTAGATAATTTAAAAAAACAATTAAGATATTACAAAAAAAAATATGAAAAAGAAGATAAAGAAATGGAAATTCTAAGTGATAAAGAAGAAGAAATTTCTCCTGAAGATCAAATTAAAATTGATGAAGATATGAAAAAAAGACAACAAAAAAAAAAAGGAGAAAGAATACCTATTTCAAATCAAGTTTTTGGTATAATAAATAAACAGAAAGATTATGAAAATAAAAATTTTGAAAAAAATGATGAGCAAAAAAGAAAAATAAAAGAAAAATTACTTTCTATTTTTTTATTTAA
Source organism: Isotricha sp. YL-2021b (assembly GCA_023805745.1). NCBI lineage: Eukaryota > Ciliophora > Litostomatea > Vestibuliferida > Isotrichidae > Isotricha > Isotricha sp. YL-2021b. The sequence continues at coordinate 3,694 of JAJJKW010000455.1, read as the reverse complement.
ATCATTAGATGAAAATGAATTAAATAAAATAATAAATTCATTAGAAGAAAAAAATTATTCTATAAATGAAAAAATAATAAAACAAGGAGAAGATAGTCAAAGTTTTTTTATTGTAGAACAAGGAGAATTAGATTGTGAGAAGCAATTTAGAAAAGGAGATCCACAAACTTATTTAAAAACATTTAAATCAGGAGATGTATTTGGAGAATTAAATTTATTATATAATATAAAAAATCCATATACTATAATATCAAAAAGTGAAGTATGTACTTTATGGAAAATTGATAGAGATGATTATAATAATATTCTTAAAAATAATCAAATTGAAAAAAGAGAAAAATATATAGAATACTTAAAACAAATTGAAATTTTACAAACTTTAAATGATGATGAATTATTACAAATTGCAGATAATTTAAAAATTGAAGATTTTAAAGATGGAATAAAAATAATAAAACAAAATGAAATTGGTGATAAATTATATATTATTAATGAAGGAGAATGTCAAGCTATTAAAACTATTGATGGAAAACCTGAACAAAAATTAGATATATTTAAAGTTGGAAATTATTTTGGTGAAATTTATTTATTAAGAAGTGAAAGTTCTCCTGTTAATTATGTGGCTCTTGGTGATTGTAAAATTTTATTTATTGATAGAATGACTTTCAAAAGATTAATTGGACCTCTTGAAGATTTACTTTTAAGAAATGAAAATGCTTATAAGAAATTTATGACTAAACAATAAGTCTTTATTCTTTGATTTTGGTTTATTTAATTTTTTAATTTTGGATTTCTAGGAGATATAGTTTTATTTTTTTTTATCTTTTTTAATAAATGAAAACTATTTAAAATGAAAAATAATAAATTAATTTTTTAATTTAATTGAAAAAATACATAAGTACATTATCAAAAAAAAAAAGAAAAGAAAAAATCTCATTTACCCAAAGAGAAATAATAAATTATATATTAAATAATAAATAATTAAAAAAGATTAAATATAAGTTTATAATTAATAGTTGCTTTTATTAAAAAAATGCAATTAATTGAAAAAGAAGTACTTAGAATAAATTAAATAAGTTTTAGATTTATTTTTTTAAGAAACATCAAAACAACAATATAATTAATTTGATTAACTTTTAAAATTTTTAAACAATATTTATATTATCATATACTTTATTAATATCCTCATGACTTTTACATATAATTATTTTATTTTTATATTTTTCAATTATATCATTAAACTTTTTAATTCTTGACTCTTTTCTAGAATCAAATAATATCCATTTTATAAATTCAAAATCAAATTTTTCTTGACAACCTTCACTTATACTTTCTCTATTTTTTCCTTTATATTCATTAAATCTATTAAAAGCTTGAAGTAAACATATAATTCTATTAAAATTTAAAAAAATAATTTTATCTGAGTGTTTTAATCTTTCATCAATATTAAATTTAAAATAAGTTCCTTCAATAACCCAATATTTATTATCCTGAATAAAATTATAAACAATTTCATTACATAAATTTAATTCTCTTTTCTCCCAATTTTTTAAATATTGAACTTTATCAAGATAAAGAATAGGAATATTTAATTTTTCAGATATTTTTTTAGCTAAAGTAGATTTTCCTGAACCACTAAAACCAATAATTGATATTCTCATTTAAAATATTAATTATAATAATCTAAACAATATCAATAAAAATTATCAAATTATCATATTTATAATAATCAAATTATAATATTTTTTAAATTGTTTAAATAAAAATAAAATAAAACAGAAAAAAAATAAAAAATTATTTAACATAATATAATCAATGTCTGAATTAAAAGAAGAAGAATCAAAAAGATTATCAACAATAACCACAGATGATCATAGTCATAGAACACATAAATCAATAGTAAAGTAAATTAAAAATAAAATATTAAATAAATAGAATGTTGAAACCTTTTTTATTTAATCAAATGAATCAAAATTCATCATATCAAAATAAAGATGAAATACATTCTTTAAAATCAAATTCAATACATTTAAGACCAAAAACTTCATTTTCATTAACATCATCTGTATTTGATAAATCAAATTTATCAAAATTTGCATATAATAATAATTTATTTAAAACAATAAATAAAATATCATTTACAGATAGAAATAAAATTCGTAATATGAATTTAAAAAAGAATAAAATAGATCATGATGAAAATTTCTTATATCAATATGATGAAAATCAATTTTCAAAAAAAGATGAATTAAATAATTATATGAATATATTAAAAGAAGAAGATGAAGAAATCGAAGTATTTAATAAGAAAAAGACTAAAAAAATAATACGAAGAAACAGTAATATTAAATATAAATTGAAAGATTTAATGACTTTAAATCCATATCATTATGTTCCAAAAAAAGTAATGTTTTCAACATTTATAAATAATAATTTAATATCAGATAAATTAAATGAAGGAGGAAATATAATATCATATGATGAAAAACCAAAAATAGCATTTCCTTCAATAGGAAAATCAAATAATAAAAATAATAATAAAAAAAATAGAAAAGTTATTAAATCACAATCAATTTCAATTCCAGATCCAAATTTTAAAAGAGATGAATTAATTTGGAGATTAATAAGTAGAATTTCAACAACAAAAGGAGTTTCTTCTTTAAAACAAGCAGTTAAATATGAAGCTATTACTAAAGTTTGGAAAGTTCATTCTTTAATTGTTGAAAAATTATTAGTAAATTATCAAAAATTTAAATGGTTTCTTGAAAAAGAAAAAATTATTAGTGAAAAAGTTTTTATGGAATTAATTTCTTTATTAAAATTAGATAAAAATAGTGGAGATGATTTTTGTAGAAAAATTTTTCTTATTTTTGATGATGAAGGTTATGGAAATATTAAAGTTAAAGAATTTTTTTTCTTTATGGATATTACTAGTCAAAGTACTTCTACTGTAGAAAAAATTAGTTTTTTAGCATATTTATTTGAAGATAATCATAGAGTTAATAAAATTAAATCTGTGAATATTGAAGAAATTATTGAATATTTTAAATGCATTATTAATTATGAAAATTATAGAAAAGATTATAAAAGATTAGTTGATAATATTAAAAGAGTTTTTTTAAATGGAAATAATATAAATGAAAATTCTGAAGAAAATTTTTTTGAAAAAAAAGCAATTGTTAAATATTTATTAGAAAGTCAAGTTATAAGATTTATTTTAAAAAAATTTTATAGAGATTATGCTAGAGCTCATAAATTATATGATGAAGAAATTATGAATGTTTTTAATAGTACAATGAGAAATTCAAAAAGAATGTTAGATATTCATGATATGGATGAATATTGTAAAGTTGATTTAGAGAATATTGAAAGTGATTTAAAAGCTATTGATAAAAAATTAAAAATTCAAGAGGAATTAAAAAATTTCACTAAGTATTTGAATGATGAAAATGACAATTTTATGTAAGAATTATATAAATAAATTGTATTTCAATTATATTTTTTTTATTAAATAATCAGTTTTTTTATCTATTTAATTAATAATATATATATTTAAAAATTGGGGGAATATAATAATATTTAATAAATGAAAGGAAAAAAGATTGAATTTTTAAGAATTTTAATTTGGGATTTTGAATTGTTTTAAAATATGAAATGAAATTGGGGATTGGGGATTGGGGATTGGGGATTGGGG
>JAJJKW010001854.1:0-26028 GCA_023805745.1 Isotricha sp. YL-2021b | reverse complement strand
ACAATAAAGAAAGATTTTTAGAAATTTAACAAATTAATTATATAAAAATCTATAAATAAAAAGAGGAAAAATTAATAAAATTTCATTTCTATAGATAATGATTTAGCTTAATTTCAATAAAAATTCATTTAGAAAATATAAATAAAAAAGGTTTTTATTAGTAAATAAATATATTATAATAATATGTTCGGAGATAAAAAATATACAATAAAAAAAAAGATTAAAAAATAAAAAATGAAAGAGATGGTACCATACCTTAAAATAATATAAAAAGGGGAATACCTTCCTTTTAACAAAAAAATGAATATCCCTGTAGAAAGGAATAATTAGTTTATTAATTTCCATTAATATTTAATATTTTTATTATTTTATTTTTAATCAAATACTTTTCAAAAAATGAAAATAATTAAAACCAATAATATAATGAATTTAATAAGAATTTTTATAAGATAAAGATAAAAATTTATTTCTTCTTTTTTAAATACAAATTAATTTTTTTTAATTTAAAAATATATATTCATATATAGGAATGAAATTCTTTTTTATTTTATTTCTATTTCAAATGTATTAAAATAGAAAAAAATCCATTTTATTTAAATATTTTTCCTTTTTTTTGTGTATAATATTCATTCATTTCATAATTTAAATATTTATTTATATTATTTTTTCTTAAAATATTTGGAATATGAAAATTCAAATCATAAATTTTATTTTTTTGTTTTTGAATTGAATTAACTTTATTTAATTTATTTTGTTTTATTTTTTTGTTTTCAATGGAAATGTTATTTAATTTATATCTATTAATTAAAGGAAGATTATTTTTATATTCTGATGAAATATTATTCTGAGTTTTAATTAATTTTATATTAAAATTATTATTAAAATTTCTTGAAGAACTTTTTATTTTATTATGTTTTTCATAATTTTTTTCTTTTTGAATTTTATGATTTTTATTTCTTTGTTCTCTAATTTCATCATTTGAAAAAGAATATAAATGTTTTTTATCAGTTTTAAAAAAATTTTTATAACTGTTCATTAATAAAAAATTAGTATCTACTCTATTATTATAAATATATTTTAAATTTGTAATTTCTTCATTTTCGTGATTATCATCAATTGTTAATGTTGAAAAAAAATGATTTATATTTTCAGAATCAGAAACAATTTTTTTTTCTCTTATCTTTTTTTTTTTTGAAATTAAAGAATCTTTTGAAAAGTTTTTTTTTTTTGGATATAAACTATTATTTTGAACAACATATAAATTTTTTGAACTTAAATATTTATGAATAGGAGATTTTCTATTAGTTAAATTTCTAATAAAAGTTTGAAAATCAATTCTTTTTATCATATTAGATTTAAAAAAAAATAAAATAAAAAAAACTTTTTTAAAAATTATAAGTTAAAAATTCATTTATTTTAACTAATTATTTTTTTCAATTTCAAAAAAGATTTTATGTCTTCCGAAGTTGAGAAAGATTAAAAATCAAATTAGAAAAAAATTTAGAAAATATAAAGAAATCATTTGAAAAATAGAAGAAAATTTAACTGAAAATTTTAAGCAAAAATAGAAAATACTTATTTCATTTTTAAAAATCTGGAAACAATAAAGTATTTAGAAAGAATATATGCTAATATTAAAGAAATGCAAAATTTTCCAACAGAAAAATATCAGAAACTAGTTTAGAAAAATATAATGATTAATTATTATTTAAAAAAAAAGAGTTAAGCAAAACTACAAATTTAAATAATATATAAAAAAAATGAAAATAATCTTATTTCAAATGATAATTCCATTATTTTTGAGGCTCAAAGTTCAAGGGTTTTTTCAATTATAGATGAAGGAAAAAATAAGAAAAATAAAAATTAAAAATTAATTATAATTTAAATTCAAATAATAATGAATTAAAAAATAAAGAAGAATATGAAGAAGACAATAATCGATTAATTAAATTTGAAAAAATAAAATTAAAGAAGAACTAAAAGATATTAAAATAATTAAATTACAAGAGATAATTGAAAATAATGAAATATTGAAAAAACATATAATCAATATTTTAGATTAAAATCCTTATATAAAAAAAAAAAATGCGCTAAAAAAAATAACATTGAATTTAATGAAATCAATATTAAAATTAAAGAAATTGATGATATAGATTATTTAGATGAAATTATAGAGTTATTAAATTAAAAAATATATAAATAAAGAACTAAAAATTTATAAATATAAATAAAAAAATAAAAAATTTATAAATAGAAAGTAAAATAAATTTAAAAAAAAAATTTAAAAAAAATGTCAGAAACCCAAGAAGAAAAAAAAAATATTATAAAATCTAAAAATAAAAAAAAAGAAGAACCAATTTATATAATGACTGTAGAATTAGAAAAAGGAAAAAATGAAAGTATTAAAATTTTTCCAAGTTCAAAACCAAAAGAACTAGCTTATGAATTTTGTAAAAATCATAACTTAGATTTTTCTTCTTTATCTTATTTAACTGAAGAAATAACAAAATTATTTAAAAATTTTCCCATTAAAAAAGAAAAAAATTTTATTGAAAGTGAACCAATAGAAGAAGTAGATGAAGAAGAATATAATAATAATAATTTAAATCTTGAAAAATCAAGTTTTAAAAAGAAAAAAATCAACAATAATAATTTAAATGAAGAAAATTCTAATGAAAAAATTTCTCATATCATAGATTTATACAATAATAATAAATTAGAAAAAGAAGAAAAAATTGATTTTAGTGAAACTAAAGGAAGAATAGAATTAAATGAAGAATTTGATAATTTTAAAAATGATGATAATAATAATAATTCTATTAATTTAGATTTTGATATTGAAAATAATAATAATAATAATCAAAAAAATTTTATTGAAGATTATAATTATTATAGTAATAAAAAAGATAAACTATATAAAAGTGGAAATTTTAAAAAAAATGAAGAAGAAAAAAATTTAAATAATGAAAAATTAGATTTTTATAATACAAGAAAAAAAGTTATTTCTTATGAACAATTTTTTAATAATTTTAAAAAAAATTTATCTAATCATTCAAATTTTTTTAAAAAAAAATCATTTCATAACAATTTTCATAAATTAAATAAAGGATATAAAAGTTTTAATTCAAAATATATTTTTAATATTTCAAATACAGAAAATAATTTAATGAATAAAAGTAATAATATTAATAATATATATAGTAAATATAATATTTTAACTGAAACTTTTTCAGAAAATTTGATAAAAGAAAAATTTAAAGAAAATATAAATAAAGCAAAAAAAATGAATAAAAATCTATTTTTTCAAAATAAAACAGCTATTTCAAGTAATGAAAATAATTTTGAAAAATATTTAATTAATTGTAATGTGTTAGATGAAGTTTATCAAAATAAAATTAATGATGAATCAATTTTTCTTTCTACAATAAATTCCCCAAACAAAATAAATTTAAACAAAAAGAAATTAAATCTAAATGCATTTCCCAAATCAAATTCAACAAATATAAAAAATAATTTATCAGATAAAAATTTTAGAAAAAGTTATTCTTCACAACAAAGAAAAAATAATCAAAATATTTTTTTTAATTTTCCAAATTCCAAAAGTGAAAGAAACAAAAATCCTTTATATAAAAATAAAAGAAGTAGAATAAAATTTGAAAATTCTAAAAATTATTCTTTTTCACCTTCATTAATAAAGTCTTCAAATCAAAAAAAGAAATTTTTTATTGATGAAAATGAATTAAACAAGAGTAATAGCAAAAAATTTTTAAAAAAAAGAAATTCTTATTTAATTTTAAAAACAGACACTAACAATTTCAGTCCCAAAAAAAAAAAATCTAATAATCAAAAAAATAATATTTTAAAATTTCAAAATTTCAGCTTAAAGAATTTTAACAAAAAAATTGAAGAAATTGATAAAGAAAATATTTTAAAAAAAATATTTTTTTTATTAGATCCTGAAAATAAAGGTTTTATTGAATTAAATAATACCGAAAAAATTCCAATGAAAATTATTATAATTTTATCTCCTATTTTTAATGATTCAAAAGATAAAATTTATTACAATGAATTTATAAACAAAGGTAATTTATTATTTAATAAAATATCTTTTGAAGATAAAAGAATTCTGATTGATTTTTCTTCAAAAATTTAATTATATTTCAATATAAATTAAAATTATTTAAATTTTTTTTTAGTTAAATCGTTATTGTTGTTTTTTTTAATGAACAATATTAAGAATATAAATTAAAGTTTAAATTAATTTACTTTAATTTTTAATTATTCTAAATAATTGGTTTTGATATAGAAATACTTGTTTATCAAATAATATATAAGTTCTTTTTTCAAATAATTGTTAAATAAATTTTAGATTTTTACTTTAATAAAATTTTCAAAAAATAATTTTTTAGTTTTTTAAATTTTATTATTAATTTTTAGAATAAATAAATTTAATACTACTAATTTAAATAAATTTTAAATATGATTTAAAAACAAATTTTCATTCAACTTTTTAAATAATTATGGTTCAAATTTGGATAAATATTAGACATAGAAGAAAAAAGTAATCAAATATTTTTTTCTTTAATTAAAAATTAAGTTATCCCTTAAAAAAAATAAATAAATTCTATAAAAAATAAAACTGAAAATAATTAAATAATAAACATTATCAAAAAAATTTAATTTTCCTTTTTCTTACTATTACTTTTAATTTTTAATTTAAATTTAGTTTTAGGTTTAAAAGTTAATCTATAACTATCATTATAAATATTAGGACAAGTTAATAAAGTTTCAAAATTATATATATCTTTAAATTTTTCATTTTCTAAAGTTTTTCTTTTATTCACTTTTTTTAATAATAAATCAGTTTTATTTAATAAATTTATTTCTTTTTCATTTTCATATAAATCATTTATTCCTAAAATATCATCAGAAATCCCTTTTGAATGAAGATTATTAAAATTTAATTTATTAAAATTATTTCTTTTATTTCTTCTTATTTCAATTTCTTTTTGTTGTTTTAAATTATCTATACATTGTTTAATAATAATTTTTTTATTTTTTTCTCTTTCTATTTTTTCTTTTGTATTTGTTATAAAATCAAAAAGACTTTTAAATTTAAATTGATTATTATCAACAATATTTTCTTCATTATCATTTTTTTTAACTTCAATTAATTTTTTTTTTGAATTTAAAAGATTATTTCGAAAATTAATTTTTTTTAAAGTTAATTTATAATCCTTTGCTCTAATTTTTCCTTTATTAAATTCATCAATTAAATATTTAGAATCTTTTTTTTTTAAAGAAGCATCAATTAAAATAACTTTTTTATCAAGAATTTGTTTTTTTCTTTTTTCTTCTTCTATTTTATTTATTTTTTGAGTCAATTGTTCAATTGAATTTACTGAATCATTTCCTCTTATATTTTGATTTTTTTTTTTTTTTTGAAATACCAATTTCATAATCTGAGAAACTTTCTGATTTTTCATTTTCAAAAATAATAGAATTTAAAATATTCATTGTCGGCTCTTCTAATTGTTTATCTAAATTTATAAAAGGATTGATATTTTTTTTTCTTTTATTTAAACCTAAATTTTTTTCAATTATTTTTTCATTATTTAATTTTATTTTCTCATTATATTTTTTTAAATAAACATTAATTCCATTTCCTAAAGGAAATAAATTTGAAAGAAAAGTACATTCATTATAAATTGAATATTTTATTATTAAATGTGATTGAAATAAAGAATAATAATTCTGGAGAAATTCATTTTGAAAATCATAAAATATATTTAACTCATGAAAAATTGAAAGAAAATGACAAGGAATATTATTTATTAATTTATTTATTTTATAAAAACCAAAATATGTTGGAAATTCTTCTTCGTCATTTTTTTCTTTTAAATCTGATATATAAATATATGGATTTGAATATTTGTCATGAAATTTTGAATATACTTTATTTTTTATTCTTAATATTTTTCTTTTTTTTTGTCTTTTTTCTTGTTCTAATTTATCTAATATTGATTTTCTTCTTGTTTTTTTTATTGTACTATCTCTTTTGTTTAATATACTTCTTCTTCTCATTTATTTATTTTTTTCTTGTTATTATTTTCACTTTTATTAAATAATTATTTAATTAAAATTGACTATGTCTTGATGTTATCTTTTCATTTCCCTTTTTTTTTAATTTTATCATAAAAAAATAAATTAAAAACAAAAATTCCAAAAAAAGAATTAAATAAATCTATATTATATAATTAAACAAAAAGGTTTTTATATAAAACAATTGAAACATGATAAAATATATAATAATATATATAATATAAAAATCCAATTAAAAGCAAATATAGAACAAAATCTAATATATTCAGGAGAAAAATATTTAAGGAAGATTTTCCTTAAAAAAAGCAGTATGAAAAAGTGATGAACCATCTTTGACTAAATATCTTTTTTTTCTCATATAAACTTCAATTCCAAAAGTCATAATAACAATTACAAATATTTCAAACAAAAAAAATACAACATTTAATAAAACAGTTAAATTATGTAAATTTTGTTTAATAGAAGAATAATCTTCATGAAAACAAATATAAAATTGAGATTGAATTTGACTGAACACAAATTCAATATTTTCTTGAACTCTATCAAAAACTTCAGTTGTAATATAAGTTTTAATATCTTGTTTTGAAATATTAAAATTTGAATCTTCTAAAATATTTTGATAATCTCCTATAATCTGATTAAATTTTTGAGCAATTAATTCATAACCTAAAATTATTCCTTCTAAACAATAACCATTTTCTCTTTTTAAATAACTTTTACAAAGTTCATAATTATTACATAAAAAATTTATATCTGTATTTGAATCATTCATTATTAAATTTACTTCATTCCAAAAATATTTTATTTTTGTAAATATATTAAAATCATTACTTGAAGTTATTTCACTTATTTTATTTTCAAATGTAGTTATATTTATATTATAATTTAATAAATCAGATGGAATTTTACTTTGAGTTAATATTAATTTTCTTACTGAAGTAATTGTTAAAGGCAGAGTTGAAAAATAAGTTGCAAAAGAATTAAAAGCATATATTAATATTTTATTCCTATTTTTAAATTTTATAGTATTTTCTAAATGAAGATAAAATATTATTAATGAACTTATAAAAAAAATCGATACAGTGATATTCATGAAATGAGAAATTGTTATTTGTTGTTGATTTAATAATTCTAATAATTTTACATTTGAAATTGCAGCTTCTTTATTTGTTTTTTTTTCATCTTTAATTTTAACGTGATTTTTTTTAATATTTAATAAATTCATATTTGATTTGTTTATTAAATTTGAATTATTAGAATTATTTAATATGCTTTTCGTACTTACGGTATTTGTCATAATTGAAGAATTTACTTGAGAAATATTATTTGAAGAATTTAGTAAATTTGATAAATTTGAATTTACTGGTAAATCATTTTCATCAATATTATCTTTTATTATTTTTCCTCTTAAAAAATTTTCTCTAAAATTTTGAAAAGCTATTTTATTTTCCATTGTAAAATTATGAACTAAAACAATAAATAATCTTATTTTTTGTCTCATATAAAAATTTTCTGGCCTATTTTTAAATGTTCCTTTTTCATTTTTTTTGTCATCTAAAAACATTGATATAATTAATATAAAGATTTCCCTATTAAATTTATTAAATAAAAAAAAAACAATAGCAAAATAAGATAAATTAGAGATTAACCATAAAATTTCTAATATGATAATAATTTTTTGAGAAGAAAATAAAAATGAATAATAATAATCACTGACTTCATTTAAAAAATCGTCAATAATAGTTAAAATAGGTTCATTAAAATTATTAACAGCAAAAAATAAAACTTTAATAAAAGAAGTATAAACTTCTTTATTTGATGTTTTTCTATATTCATTAAAAAAATACATTTCAATATCAAAATAAATATCATTTCTAGAATCTAATTTAATGGCATCATTAGTTAAATAAATAGAATAATATAATTCTTTAAAAATTTGAGAATAATAAGTATAATTTTCCCAAGTTTGAGAAATTTTCATAAAATTACCATATATTCTACTCATACAATTATTTCCTATTTTTTTATCATAATTTATCATTTCTAAATAAAAATCACTTATTGAATTTTGTAAATTATTTATTGAAAGTTTTATATATTCATACATTTCTTCTTCTGTAATATCCATGTTTGAGTAATGTCCAAATTGATACATTTCTGTTAATAAAGCTGATTGAAAATATATTATTTTATCTTTTATTTTTGAAATATCACACAAGAAAACGCTTATTGTTGAAATTTTAGTTATTCTTAATAATTGATATATTACATTTAATGCTGATAATGAAAAACATATCATTATTAAAAGAAGATTTAAATTTTCTAATTTACATAATTTTAATAAAAATTTCCTTTTACGACGTTTTTCTTTTGAATCATGATGATGATGTTCATGATGATTATTATTATTATTATTATTATTAGTATTATTATTTTCATTGTTATTATCTTTATTCTTTATATTATTTTTTAAATAACTAAAATTTGAGGAAATTAAATTTTGAGAGATGATATTTTTTGAAGTAGATAATTTATTGATAAAATTTGAAGTAACAGATTTCCTATTTTCATGATAAAATTGAGAATGATTTGTATTTTTTATGGTATTATTATGTTCAATATCTTCTTTATAACCCTCCTCATTATTCATTATATCTCTAAATTTAAAAATATAAATTGGTATATCATAAATTTTTTTAATATTTCCTTTGAATAAAATTTGTAAAGTAGCATTTGAAGTAACATTCATTAATTCTTCATTGTTTAAAATCACACTTGCATTATAATATATATTTGTGTTATTTATTAAATTATTATCTAAAATATTATTTGTACTATTTACATTATTTTTAATATTTAATATAAAATTTAATAAATTTCTAATATTTTCATCTTTTTCACTTGAATCTGTTAATTTATTTAAAGTTTTTATTATATTTTGTATCATTAAAGGTTTACTTCTTACAAATTCCATACTTTCTTTACTTTCACTTATTAATTTTTTTGTATCAATTTTATTGATATTATTTGAAATTTCTAAACTTTTTTTATTTGGAATAAAAGGTTTATCATTTAATTCATTATTAATATTTAAAAGGAATAAATTTTTACTATATTGTTCAATATCATTAAATTCCATTTCATCTTTAACTTGATTAATAATATCTAAAGTTCTTTTAAATTTATTTTGAATTTCTTTTACATTAATATCAAATAAATCAATTAATTCAGAATCACATCTTCTTAATAAATTAAGATTAAAAAAATAATTACTTTCAATTTCTTTACTTATACTTAAACAATTAAAATTATTATCTAAAATAAAACTCCAATTTTTATTTTTTTTTATTAAAACTTGTAAAATCATCATTAAGCATTTTCCAAAATGAGGTAAAGTTCCAGCTCTTATTTCACAAGGCATTGAATGTTCATTTGCATCAAATATATAAGTTGATTTTTGTAAAAAAAAATTTTGACCTACCATTATATAATTTAACATTGCTTTTGTATGAGATTTTCTTAAACTTTTTGGGAAAATATTTTCAAAGCTTTCTCCTAAAATTTGACTTTGAATAAAATTTAATTGATTACAAAAATTTGAAGAACAATATTTTATTTTTATTCCTTTTGAAAATTTTATTATTACTTGATTCATTGCACTTTCTGATAAAATATATTTATCTATAAATTTATTAAATTTAATTGACATATCTTCAAAACTTAACCCTTTAAAATTTAAAGAACTTTGATTTATATTATCAAATGTTCTTAAAATTTCTTCTGGAATTTTATGAAAGAAAATTGTATAAAATAAAAAAGTTAAATAATAAAATTCAGTTCCTTTTTTTTCAGAAGAAAATTTAATTAAATTTTTTTTTATTTTTTTTGAAGTTTTACTCATTTTGGTTAATTTTTTTATTGTATCTAATATAATTTCTCTTTTAAGAAATATTGAATCAATTGATAAAATTTCATTTGTATCAGGATCTGTTTCAAATTTTAGAGAATTTTCAAAACTCATTTTTGTTCCTATTAAATTATCAAAAGTTGTACAATAATTTACAATATTTTTATTAAATTCCATTCTTTCAAAAATATTATCAAATATTTTATAAAATTTTTTTGCTGAACTTGAGTTATTAAATTTATTTTTAAACATTTTATGATAGTGGTTAATATAATTAAATAATTCAAAAGCTTCTATAAAGTTTAATTTATAAATATTTTGAGTTAAACAACTTTGAATTAAAGAAAAAGCTAAAATTAAATTTTCTTTAACATGGAAAAAATATTCACTTAAAAATAAACTATAAGAAATATTTATATAAGAATTTCCATTAGCAAAACAAGTTTCCATTAAAAAACCAAAACCTAAAAGTAATTTTTTTCTAAATAATTCATTTTCTTTTATTCCACAAATTGGAATTGGTTGAATTTCTTTACATTTACAATTCTCATTATTACAACTTTTTTGATGTAATATTATTACATTAATTACTTCATTTGCATTTGATTTTCCTGTTTTTATTTCTATTAAAGCATCTAATAAATAATTAAAACATTCTAATACTTGTTCTAATTTACTTTCATTTAGATTTTCAAATAAATATGATTTTGATAAATTTAACATAAATTGAGATCTTAAATAAATTAAAATATATAATGTCGATATGGTCAAAAATAATTTAAAGAATAAAAAAATATATGTTTCTTTTACTGAAAAATGAAAATCTTTTATTGAAGAAATAAATTCAAATATTATTGAAACTAAATTATAATTATTTAATACTCTCATTAAAAAAAAGAAAAAATTATTCTCTTCATAAGTTCTTATATTTGTTATTAAATCTAAAGATAAAATTATTAATAATGTACCATGAGTAAAACAATTAAATTTAAATCGTCCATTATCAGTTAAAAAAATTTCAAAATATTCAATTAAAGATAAATCTGTAAAAAAAATAAAGAAATAAAATCTATATAAATGTGTGGTTCTTAAAGTAGCTTTTTTTGTTCTAAAAGAAGAATTAATTATAATAAAACTATAAAATATAAAAATATTCATAATAATTAAAAAAAATGCATGAATAACAGAAATTATACCAACTAAAATAGAATTATAATTTTTATTTGAAGTTATTATTGGAATTGTAGCATAATCTTTATAAATTGAATTTGTTGGTAAAGTTAAATTATTTTTTAAAAAAAGTAAAAATGTAAAAGAATAAAATTCAACTAAATATTGAGAAAAAATTGTATTTAAATAAAACATAATTTTAGGGTACCAATGTAAAATTATAGTATGACCTTTTTTTTTCCTTATTCTTCTATAATATTTGAATAGAAATAAAAAAAAGATAAATTCAAAAACAAATAATATTATAGAAATATAATAAAAAGATTTCATTGTTAAACTAGGTAAAATATTGATTAATTCTGCTTTTCTTAAATAATATGAAAAATAAAAATTATTTTTTGTTTCTTCATTTAATTTCCAAGTAAAATGAGATGTTATTATTATTACAGGGAGATATTTTGGGACAATTGCTAAAAAAATAAATAATGGAGATTTATTTATCGAAAAACTAAATAATAATAATAATTGGGAAAAATGAGATATCTTATGACGAACTGAACTTAAAACATTTTTATTTTTTGTTATCATTTTTTTATATTTTTTAAAATTTATTTTTTTTTTTTTTATTGTAAAAGTAAATTTTTAAAGTTTTTTCCTTATTAATTTTTTAAGAACATAAAAAAAATTATAACAAATTTAAATATTATATTATAATATGATAAATTTATAATATTATGTTAAATATTTAATATATATTCATAATATAAAATTAAAATTGGAAACTTTTTGTTCTTGATTAAAAGACATAAAGAGAAAATAAAAAAATCTAATATACTCATGAATGTTAATCAAGGTTATTTAAATAATTGTTGTATTTAATAAATAATTGTCTTGAACAAATATATTAAAATTTTTAATAAATTTAATGTATAAACTCTATTTTATTAAATTCTTTTAATATAATTCCTCCAATTTCAGCATAAAATTTATTATTATTAATTGAATCTTCATTAAATTTAATTGTTTAAACTTAAGAAATTAATAAAAATTCATATATTCAATTTTTTTTGAAAAACAAAATTATATTCAAACAAATTCGGTCAATATAAATTAAACTTAAAATTATAATAGAATTTGAATATCTGTATATTTTTTAAATCTTATAAGATATTTTAATAAAGAAATTTTTAGGAGTTTGAACTAATGAAAAAGGATTATTTTTATCATTTTTTCTTTTATCATTTTTTTTTATAAGTTCATTTAAAATATTCAAATGTTTAATAATATATTAGGAATCTTTTTTTTACTTTTATTTGTGTTCATCCGATAAATCTTCAATTGAATTTTCTGTTGAAATAGTATGAGACATTTGTTTTTAATAATATTTTTTTAACAATTTATTTAATATTTAGTTATTTTGTCATTTATATAAGTTATTTTTTTAAAAATTGAAGATAATAAAAAAATTAAAAATATTTTGAAAAACTTTTATTTTAAAAAAATAAATTTTTTTTAATTTAAAATAAAAAAAATAAAAATGTCTTTTATAAAATATCCAGATAATATTAATACAGATAATGATATTTCTATTATAGATCCAGAAATGGAAAAAAAACCAAAATTAACAATAGCAGGAGAAATTTTACAAGATTCTTTTTTTAATCATATAGCTTTAATTCAATTTATTATTTTAGAATTTATAAATTTAACTTTTATGGGAAGAATACATGATTCAAATGATAATTTATATAATTTTTCAAATTTTAATTATTTCCAAATTGGTTTTTCTTTTTTAAATATTTTTGGAAATTTTTATGTTTTAGGTATAATTAAAACTTTGAATTATAATTCTGAATTATTAACTAGATATATTACTTTAAAAAAAGTTTTATTATTAGTTATATTATTTATTATTCTTCCTTTTTCACTTTGTTCAATATTTATTTTAAAATATATATTTTTACCAATTTATTCAAAAAATCAAATTTTAAGATTTCAAGTATCAACAAATTTAAATAGTATTTATTATGAAATGATAATTTATTCTCCAATTTATTTATTATTCTTTTATTTGTATGAATTAAATTTAAAATTTTTCCAAAAAAATAATATGAGATCTTCAGCTTTAGCTTTTATATTTATTTTTTCATTTATTCATTTTTTACTTTCTTATATATTTATATTTATAAAATTTTATAAAACAAAAGGAATTACTTTTTCAATGATTTTAACTTCTATTTTTTGTTATTTAGCTTCAAATTATATAATAACTGATGAATGTTATACTAATAAAAAAATTCAAAATTTTTATTTTTTCCCAAAAAGAAATAAATTTATTGATGTTTATTTTAAAAATTCAATATCTGAAATTTTAATGAAGGGTTTTTATCTTTTTTTAGACTTTTTACCTTATGAATTTTTTATTTTATTTTCTTTATTTATTGGAAATGAAGAATTAACATCAAATATAATATTACGTAATTTTTTTCTATTTTTAAATGGAATAGGAAAAGGATTATCTTCAACTTTAAAAAATTATATTCAATATTCTTCAATTGGAAATAAACATTCTCATCAAGCAAAAATAAAATATGTTAAAATATTTACTTATATAGTTTTTTCAATAATATTATTTTGTGGATTAGTTTTATCAATTTTTAGAGGAAAAATTTCTTATTTATATTTAATAAATGGAGGAAATGAAAAAATTCAAAAAGAATTAAATAATTTATATAGTTTATATACAATATGTGTTTGTTTAAATTATATTAGTTTTGAATTAGAAGGATATGTTAAAGGAATAAATATTTCTAATAATATTCTATTATATAAAATTATTTTTCCTATTATTTTTATTCCTATTGGTTTTGCTTCTTGTTTTTTATTTAAATATGGTGTTTTTGGTTTATGGTTTGGAATTTTTTTAATGATTCTTTTTTATTCTTTACCAAATGCTATTAAAGTATATAAATTTTATGATTTGTTTTTTCAAAAATAAAAAAGGAACTTTTAACCAGTTTTTTATATATTTTTTATACTATTTTTATTTAAATAAATTCTAGATATTAAAAGATAGGGAAAAAATTTTAATTTTTTTTTAAATTTTAAAAAATAACTAACACAATAATTGTTTTGAAATTAAAAATATGAATTTTGGGAATATGTATTACTTCTTTTTATAATATTGATATCTTTTTGATTTTTTAATTTTTGTTCATTGATAATATTTTTACCATAATTACTTAATTTTTTTCTTTTTAATTTTTTTTCTTCTGATTTTAATTGGAGATCATTTTTTGATGTATATGATTTGAAAGTATTATTAATCATTGTATTATTTTCGATTTGGTTTTTTTCATTATTGATTTCTAAATTATTTTTTTTTCTTGGTTTTAAAATTTGAGAATTAAAATTAAAATTCCTTTTCAAATTATTATTATTATAATTATAATTAAAGTTATTACTATAATTATTATTAAATATATTGTTAAAGTTATTATTCATATTATTATTTATTAAATCATTTACATTATTCTGATGATAATTAAAACTATTATCATTTAAAAAATATCCCTGATTTTGAAAGGAAAATATTAAATTATCATTATTATTTTCATAATTAAAATTAGGAGAATAAGAATTATAAAATTGATTATTAAAATTTCCATTTTGAAAGTAATTGTGATTATGATAATCAAAATATTTAGAATCATAATTATTATTATAATTAGAAGTATTATTATTAATTGGCTCGCCAGTATTTTTCATTATATCTAAAACACCATTTTTTCCTATTGTTTCAATTCTATCTTTAAATTTTTCAAGAAAATTTGAATTATGGTTTTTTTCCATTTATTAAAAAATATTTAATTAAAAAATTTAAATTAATTCTTAATTTATTAAATCTTCTTATAATATAACTTAATTTTTTCTATAAATTCTTTATCATTTTTACATTGATCATATCCTTTATAAAAATTACTACTAAAAATAAATATTAAGTTTTTTAAATAAAATTTATTTCCATCATTTAAAATTTGTTGAATTGCATTTTTTATTACATTAAAAAATTTTTTTATAGCTTCAATTAAATTTTGAAAATCTGAATATTTATTTATACGATAAAAATTTTCTAAAATTTTTTCAAAAGGAAAAATTAGAAAATCTATTTTATATTGATTACATATATTAATTATTTTAATCAAAGACTTTAATATTTCTTCTTCTGAAATTTTTGAAAAATTTTTTAAAAAAGAATGAATAATTAAATCAAAAGAATTTAAATTTGAATGTTTTGTGATTACAATAAAATTGTCTTTTGGAATTTGATTTTTATTTATAATATCTTTTTCAATATTATCAAATTTTTTCACTAAATTTTCAAAAAAAATTTCATTAATTAAATCTTCATTCTCTGAATTCCCAAATAAATGAACAATTTTATTTTCATTTTGATTAAAAGTAAAATAATTTAAAAAAGAAATAATTTTATCTCCGAAAGTATAACTCATTCTTAATGTTTCATAAATTTTTACTTTTTCTTCTTTTGGTAATAAAACTATTTTTAAATCATTTAATAATAAATCATTGACTAAAAATATATCAAAATTAATTTTAACTTGGTTTTTATTATTATTAAATTGATGAAAATAAAAAAATTTTTTAAAAGAAGAAAATTCCGAATTATAATTTTCTTTATTTTTTTTTTCCATTTTTAAAAATTTCAAAGTATAAATTCTTTTATTGTCTAAATCATAAAATGATTTATCAATAATATGTAATAATGCATCATAATCTTGGTTAATAAATTTAATAAAATCATTTGAATTTTCTTTTAATTTTTCAATTAATTTTTCTTTAAAATCTAAATTAAATTTATTTAATTGAAAAATATGAGAATTAACAATATTATCAAGATTAATATTATTTAAATTTGCATATCTCATTTCTTCTTCTTGTTGACTTCTTAATTTTAATTCTTCATTTTCTTTTTCTTTAAATAAATTTTCAATATTTTCTTTATAAGATTTTATTTTGTTTTTTATTTTTTCATTATTGATTTTTTTCAATATTAAAAATTTTTCCCATAAATTCACATTTTCCACTAATTTTTTTTCTAATTTTAATTCTTTATTTTTTTTATCATATTCTAACCAATTTTTTAAAATTTCTTCATAAAATGATATATAATTTAAATTTTCCTTTTCTTTTTCATTTGAGTAAAATATTTTATTTTTATATAAAATTATATCTAATTGTTCTATTAAAGGAGAAATATCTTCTAAAATATTTAAAGGTATTTCTTCTTTTATAAATTTGTTTTCTAAATGCTTTTTTAATTCTTCATTTTCTAAAATTTTTTCTTCAATATATAAATTTTGGTTATTATTTAAATTTACTTTTATTTTATAATTTGAATTCATTGATTTAAAAATATTTTTTAATTAACATAAAAAATAAATGTTTATTGTTTGAATTAATGACTTTATGTAAAAAAATTTTAAAAATCTCAATAAAAAGATTTCTGTTCTAAAAAAAGATATTATAGAAAAAAATAAATTAAGATTTGATTAAAAAATTATAATATTATTATTAATAATTATAATTGGATTGAATTTAATTATAATTCAATATTATAATATGATATGGCAATGTTATCTCAAATTTATATGATTATTATTTTTGTTTAAACTTAAATAATTATTCAATTTTCAAAATAAAAGGAAAAAAATAAAATAAAATTTAATTATTTGAGCTAAATTTCATATATTTTTATTTCTTATTCACCAATAAATATACTTGTTTTTTACATTTTAATCTTATTATTTCTTTTAAGAAATCATTTCTAAATGAAGAAAAAATTTTGAAAATATAATAAAGATTTTAAATATTTTTTTCTTATAAGAATTCAATGATATTTTCATTAGGAGTTGATTTTTTTCATCTTAAATATACAATATTCCATTTTATAATCCTTCATTTTAAAAACCAGTTTTTTTTCAAAAACTTTTTCATATCCCCTTTAGAAAAAATTATATGGAAATTATTTTTTTTAAAAAATCTTACATTAATTAAAATATCTTAAATGTAAAGAATGAGCTATAAAGTGAGTTTTCTTAATTTATATTCATTATGTTTTAAATATCTATATAATTACATATGTAATTTTTTAATTTTTTTTCTTATATTTTGTCTTTGTTTTCTTTAATTATATTATTGTAGTTTTTGAGTTAACTGTCAATTATGTTTTTTTATTATAATATATAAATTATTAAGTTTATTTTCTATATCTAAAGTATCAATGCACTTCTTTTATGAAGTGTAATTTTAATGATTTGATTTGAGGATTTTTTAATTTTTCTTTTCCATTTATTTAATATTAATTTTTTTTTTCAATCTAATACATATAATTTAGCAGATTTATGAATTGATTTTTTTTCTGCAAATTCTATAATTTTAAGTTTTTCTTTTATGCAGATTTAATTTATTATTAATATTTTCCATTCAAAAAAACTTAATAAAAATATAATATTATATATTAAATAAAATATAAAGTGGATTGTCATTTCCGCCCTCTTATTAAATGTTTTTTATCTCACATTTTTATGGGAATTGACACAGTGGAAAATGATAATTGTAATTGTGTTTTTTGAAATTCATTTTAATTTATCATTTTTTTCTAAATGACAAAAAGAGAAAAATAATTTGAGGTAAAGAAGTATCTTCCTTTTTTAATATTTTCTGTTTATAATTAATATATTTTTTTAATTTAAATTTAAAAATTTAATATAAAAAATGTTTTTTCTTATTTTTTATTGAAAAATATTATTAAAAATTAAAATTAATTAAATCTTACTTGCAACTTTTTTAGTTTTTAAATTTTTAATTTTCAAACAAAATAAATGAATCGAAATAATAGTTTAAATATAAATCAAAGATTGAATAAAACTGTTTCAAATTCTCCTCATAAAAATTCCTACTATCAAAAAATTTTAATTTTCAATTATTTAAAATCAAATAAGAAATTTATATCTTGCTTAAATTCAAGTTTAAATAGTAATAATAAAATTGAACAAAATGAATTATTAAATTATAAAGATAAATATAAAGAATTACTTAAAGAAAATGAACATTTAAAATATATAAATAAAAGAAATTTAAGTGGAAGTAAAAAAATAATAAGTCATAAAAGTTTAATTAGAAATTTAACTCATGGAAATTCTTTAAAAAAGAATATAAATGTTATTTCAAATTATAAAAAAGAAAAAATTTTCAATACAAATATAAAAGATTCAAAAGAAAAAAATGGTATTCAAATTAATAACTATCTAAAAAAAGAAAAAGATGACAAAAGAGAAAAAGTAAATAAAATTAATAAAACAAATATAAATTTAGCACAATTACTTTTAAATTTTTTAAATCTAATGAAAGATTTACAAGAAAATATTTCTAAAAAATCAAATAATATTAATGAAAAGAAAAAACATTTTGAAATTAAAAAAAGGGAATTAAAAAAAATATGTGAAAATATTATTTTAAATAATTCAATAAATAGCCAAAGAAGTAAAAATTGTTTTCAACAAACTCCAGAAAAAGATTATAATAATTTGAATAAAAAATTAGAAGATTTAATAAATAAATTAAATAAAGAAATTAAAATAAAAGAAGATCAATTAAATATAGAAAAAGAAAAGAATAATAATTTAATAGAAAAAAATGAAAATTTAAATTATCAAATAAAAGAATTAAATTCATTAATTATTTCTCAAAAAGAAACAATTGATGGTTTAACTACAATTAATGAAGAAAAAAATAAAAAATGTGATAAAAATGAATTTATTGAAAAAAACTTAAAAGAATTAAATGAAAAATTATTAAAAGAAAATACTCAACTTAAAAATAAGATTAAAGATAAAGAAGATAAAATAAATGAATTAATAATTCAATCTAAACTAAATTTGGATAATAATGAGAATGAAAAAATTAAAAAATTAGAAAATGAAATTTCTAAATTAAATAATGAAATTATTAATTATAAATTAAAAATAACACAATATAATAAAGATTTAATTTCTTTATCTAAAAATAAGGAAAATTTAATTTCAAATGATTTATCAAATAATATTTATAATATTGAAGAAATAAAAAAAAATTTAGAAAATTTTAAAGAAAAAAATAATGAATTAAATAAAGAAAATAGGCAATTAAAAAATAAAATAGCAGAAATTAAAGTTCAATTTATTGCAAAAGATGATGATTTAATTAATTTAAAAAAAGATTTAATTTTATTAAATATCGAAAGTAAAAATAAAATAAATGTATTAAAAAGTGAAAATGAAAAAATAGTAAATTTAAAAAATGATTTTTTAAAAAAAATAAATGACAATAATAATCATCCAAAAATAAATGATGAAATTATAAATCAATTGAATTCAAATATATCAATTTATTCAAAATATATTAATTTAATTAAAGAATTCAGTAAAGAAATTCAATAAAAAAATTTCTCATAATTATTTAAAATTTTTTTATCCAATATATAATTAAAACTAAATAAATAAAAAATATAATTAATATCCATAAATTATTATTTTAAATAATATAAGTTTCTAAATAATCATAAAAAAAATATTTTAGAAAAAATTGCAAAAAACAATAAAAAAATAAAAAAATCTAAGTAAATAAAAAATAATAAAAAAAAAATTATTATTTAAAAATATGACAGAAAAAGAAATATTAAAAGAAGCCTCATCTTTCAATCAAGAAATAATAACAGAAATGCAAAATATATCTCAAAAAAATAATACATTAGATCCTCAGAAATTCAATAATTTAATAATAAAAGAAGAACCATTATTAAAACCAGAAAAATATTATGAAAGAAGAGGAAATTGTTTTTTTTTTCTTTTTAATAATAATGGATATCCTTTAATAGTAATTGGACCTCATTGTAAGTAAAATAAATTTTTTATAATCTAATTTAATTATTTTAAAAGGGCCATTTACTTTATTTTCTATTAGTGGAATTTTTATGATATCTTCTTTATATTTTTATTCAAATTGGGAAAAATTCGATTTTACAATTAAATTTATAGGATTTTTAATTTGGTTTTGTCAAAATTTTTTTTTTTTAATTTCATCTTTAATTAATCCAGGAACTCCAAATATAGAATATTATTTAGAAAATTATGATTTAAATAAAACAAAAGTTAAAAATTTTAGAATTTGTTCTAAATGTAAATTAGTTATGGATTTAAATGAAGGAACTGAACATTGTAATGAATGTGATATTTGTATTATGAAAATTAGTCATCATTGTTCTTTAATTTCAAAATGCATTGGTAAAGGTAATTTATATTATTTTTATGCTTTTATTGCTTTTTCTATTCTTCTAATTCTATTTTTTGGATATTGTTTTTTTTTTATTTAGTTTTATTTAAATTTAATTTTTAATTGTTTTATTATAAGAAATATAAGAAAAATACTGTTTAGAAATTTTTTTTCAAAAAATAAAAAAATATTAATAATTAATTTATATTACATTTTATAAAATTATAACAAAATAATATTACAAATTGTTTCATGATTATTATCATATAATATCTTTGATAACAAAAAGTTTTTTTAAATTAGTATTTATAAAAATATTAATAATACAAGAAATAAACAAAATTTTTAAAGTATTAATTAGAAGATGAATCATCTTCAAAAGAATAATCATTTTTTTGTAAAATCGAAAAAGACAGTAATTGATTTATATTATTTGAATAAATAGAATCTCTTTTTTTAAAAAATTTAACTAAAATTTCTTTTTGTTTAACATTATTATTAAACATTCTATTTACCCTTCCAGTTTCTTTTAATTCATTATATGTTAAATAATCTAAAATATTTATCCATAATCTATTTGTTAATTTTTCAGATTTATTTGAAAATATTTTATTTATATCTTCTTCAGAATTACAACATGTTGAAAATTTATCTTTCAAAGATATTGAATTTCTATAATTAAAGTTTTTTATATTTATTATTTTTTTAGATATATTTATATGTTTTCTATTTTGAGCACAACCCATTTTTTTAATATATTCTTAATTTATATTTTTTTTTAAAAATAAATAAAAAATGTAATTATAAAATATAATCTTTTTTAATTAAAAAATATAATTTACAGTAAAAAATAATAAGTTTTTAAGATATATAGTTCAATTTTTTTGAGAAAAATCTTTTGTTTTAATTTTCAATTTAATTTTCTTAAATAATGATTCTTTTTTATCTAATTTTTGCATATCATTTCCAATTTTTTGAATAACATTTTCATTTTTTAAATTTTGATTTTCTAATAAGTCATCATTCTCATTAAAAGAAAATAATTTTAATAATCTTTCTCTTCTTATTTGAGATTCTCTTTTAGCAAATTTCCTTACAAATTCTTTATATTTATTATGTTGATTTATATTTAAACTTTTACAACTTTTTTCTTTTAAAGAATATTTTAATCTTTCTATTAAAATATTATGACTATTTATATTTTCTTCTGATTTAATTGATTTATTTTTATCTTTTAAAATTTTTAAATTTTTATCTAGTTCTATTTCATAAAATAAATTTGAATCATTTTTTATTTTTTCTAAATTAAAAGGTTCAATATTTATTTTTTCATATTTTTTTGTATTTAATAAATTTTTATGAAATTCATATTCTTTATCTATTTGAGTTTGTAAATAGTTATTTTTAGTTATATAATTGTGATTAAAAATGTATTTATCATAATTTATTTTTATTGGTTTATTTCTTGATAACTTTTTAAAAGAATTTGCTAATAAAGAATTATTTTTATTATGAATTCTATTTGAAGATGAATTTAAAGTTTTAAAATTAGTAGAATTACTTCTTTTTTGTTTGATTAATAAATCATCTATAATTTCTTTATTTTTGTTTCTTTTAGTATGAAAATTTTTTTGAGATTTATTATTTTTAATTGCTAAAATTTTTTTTTGAATTATTGGTTTAATATTATTATCTAATAAATTAATATTCAATGATTTTAAATTTAAAATAGTAGGTTTAAAATCATCACTAGTTAAATAATTTAATAAATATAAATTTTTTACCATTTTTTCAATTTTTGGTGATTTTGGTTTTTTTTCAGATTCAGTTAATAAATTTATATGATCATCATCAATTTCATTTAAATGTATTTTTTCAATAAATTTTTCTATTTTCTTATAATATTTCATTTTTTTTTCTTCTTGATAAGTTGAAATTGTTTTAAATATTTTTTTTTTTGTTTTCACAAAATTGTGGATATTAATATCCATTAATGTTATTAATTTAAAAAGAAAAAAATAACTTTTGATTCTTTCAAAAACTCCTTTTATAAAAAAAGCAATTTCTGGAAATTTATTATTTAATAAATTTAAAGATATATAATTACTTTGTTTAAAAAAATTTTCCGCATTTTGAAGATTATTTAAATTTTCATTTATACATCCTAATTGATAAAAAGAAATTAATATATTAAAAAAAATTTCTTTTATTTCTTTTTCAAAGTTTCTTTTTTGATAAAATTGACTAATATAAATATTCAAATCTAAATTTTTGTAACATAATTCTAAAATTACATATAAATAATTTTGAGCAGAAAGGAAATTTTTTTTTGAAATTAAAAGAGTTGAAATAAATAAATAAAATTTAGTTATTAAAATCCAAATTTTTGAATAAGTAATATTAAAAGAAGTTTTATTTATTAATTTTTCAGCTAAAGATAAATAACATAAACTTTCATTAATATTATTGTCATGATTTTTTACAAGGGCAAGATTATATAATTTTAATAAATGAAAATACATTAAATATTCAAATTGTTCTTTTTGACATTCTAGAGATAAATATTGTATTTCATTAGTAAAATTTTCTAATTTTTTTTCTACTAATTTAAAGCAATTAAATATTCCTTTTATTAATTTATCTTTATAATATTTTTTTAATTTTTGTTCTATAATTTTAAATAAGCATCTTAATTGAAAATGAGTAAAAATTAAATTATGAGTTAAATTCATTAATTCATATTTATTAGAATTTTTTTCAATTTCTGTAAAAATCTCTCTATACTTTTTTTTATTATATCTTTTTATCAATGATAAAAGTAAAATATTATATTCATCTTTAATTTTATAATTTTCACTTGATTCCGAATCTGAAGAATTTAAATCTTCACTTTCTGATTGACTTTCTTTACTTTCTGATTTCATTTTATTTTTTTATCTAATTAATTAAAAATATTTTATTCAATTTAATTCTCTAGTTTTTGCTATTTATTAATTTCTATAAAGTTTTTTTTTTATTTTTTTTTGGTGAAAAATCCTTTGTTTTAAAGGATTATATTTTTTTTATTAATTTAAAAAAGTCATATAATAATTAATGATTGAAAAATTGCAAAATCTTAGTGAATTTTCTTATTATTGTTTTCTCAATTTTAAAAAATATAAATTTTATTAATCAAAAAGAGAAAATTATTTTTTCAAAATATAAAAATAAAATTTTAATTGTTCAAATGAAGATTTAAGAAAATAACATTAACATTTATTTATCTTTCATCTTTTCAAAATAATAAAAATTTACTTTTTTATTTTAAACTAAAAAATAATCTATTAAATAATTCAATGAATAATTTCAAAAATAATTCAAATATAATAAAACGAACTAACAATTATTTTTTTTGAAAAGAAAGTATTCTCTTGAAAAAATCTTTTATTGAATAAATATATAAAAAAAATTAAAATTAAAGATAAATTTAATTTGAATTATAATATCAATTTGAAAATCAATTTTAAATATAATATAGTAGAATATTTCTATAATTTTAGAGAAAAATTAAAAAGAAAAAACATAAAAGCTCAAAAAAAATATTCTGGAAAAAATAATGACTTAAGATATTTTTATGAAAATACAATTTAAAAAAGGAATAATATAAAACAAAAAATTGTTTATAAACCAAAAAAATATTTAGATTATAAAAATGAAAAAAAAAAGAACAAGTAAATCGAAAAATATTAGAATCAAATTCAATTAAACAATAGATTCTAATAAATAAAATAAATTTTTTCAAAAAAAAGTAAAAATAATTTTTTATTAAAAGATATATATATACTTTTTTACTCTATTTTATTTAAAATATTTATCCATTTTAATATTATTTTTTCATTTTCAGAAGCAAAAAATAAACTTTTGGTATAAATTTTATCATTTAAAAGATTTTCATATTTAATTCCAAAATAAATTAATTTTTCTTCTTCATTATTATTATAAAGTTTAATCTTATTTACATTTTTAATATTGATTCTATTAATCGTTAAATCAGGTTTTTGATTAGAAATAAAAAATTCTTTATTTTTATAAATATTAAAATCTTTTTCTGTTAAAGTACAAAATTTTATATTATAATTTACTTTTTCGGTGATATCTGTTATTTTTTTTAATTCAGAATAATATTTTAATTCTTTAAGTTTTTCATTTTTAAAACTTTCATTTTCTTTTTTTTCATTATATATTAATTTTTCATTTTCTAAACTTTTATTATTTTTTTCTAAATTAATATTATCAAATTTCTTTTCTTCATTATTTTTTCCATCATAAAAATTGAATTTTAATTGATAAATTTTCTTTTTTTTTGTTGGAGAATTTATTATTGAAAATTCTTCATTTCTTGTAAAATTTGTTATTGTATTATTAAATTTAATATTTTTTTCTTTTTTTTCTTTATGTAAAAAATTGTAATCATTTATTTGAAGAGGTAATTCATATAAATAAGAATTATGAGTTACATTATTCTTAGCTAAAAATGTAATTTCAAAATTTTTATTTATTGTATAGTTTTCTTGTTTATTTAAATTCGAAATTTTTTCTTCTCCTTGATAATTTAAGCTTAAAGTTTCAGAGTCAATTAATTTTGAAAATTGTTTATTAATTTTATTTTTTTTTTCATTATTATTATTATCATTATAATATAATTGAATTTCGTTTTTTTCACATAAATTTTCATTTTTTTTCTCTTTTTTTATTAAACTATTTTCCATTTCAAATTGAGGATTTAATGTTTTTTTTTTTTTTAAATCTTTTCTTATAAAAGGTAGTTTAGAATTATTTTCAATGAAATCATCATTAAAACAATTAGGATTTGTATTTTGAAAAGTTCCAAATCTTTTAAATTTATTTCTATTAAAACTATTATTATTATTATTTTTATTTTCTTGATTATCATTATCTTCATTTTTGAAAATTTGAAAATTCATTATTTCAGGATTAAAATTTTTTTTCTTTGTTGCATTTATATCTTCTAATTTTTTCGAAGAATTAATTTTTGTATTATTAATTAAATTTTGTAATTGAATATTATTATTTTTGCTATTTAAATTTTCTTTAAAATTTAAATTAATATGTTCTTCTTTTAAATCTAAAAAAGAAGTTTTCTTCCTAACATCTTTATTTATAATTATTTCATTTATTTCTTTATTAATCACAAAATTATTAACATTTTTTTTTTTTTCTTTTATGATTTTTTTTAATTCTTTATCTGTGTTTTCATTTTTTTTATCATTTATTTTATTATCTTTACTTTCTTCATTTTTTTTTTTTTTGTTATCTTTTAAAATACTTTTTCTAAAATTTTTCTTATCAATAATTTGAATATCTTTGGTATAATTATTTAAATAATTTGATATATTTTTCACAGATTTAAATTTTTTTGATTCTTCTTTTTCAATATTTTTATTTTCTTCTTTTTCTTTAATTGCTTTTAATAAATCATTTAAACTTTCTTTTTTTTGTTGTAAAATTTTTTCTTCATT
>JAJJKW010001853.1:0-26063 GCA_023805745.1 Isotricha sp. YL-2021b | reverse complement strand
TGTAAGTAAAAATGATATTAACTGTGTATTTGAACCAAATATTCCAGATTTTGTTATTATTGAAAATGGTCAACCAGATACGCAACAAAAACGTAAAGAGTGTGAAGATAAAGGACAGAATTTTATACAAGTAGACTCATCAATATTTAGTCTTTTAGTAACTGGCGGAAATGCCAATTCCGCATATAATGAAGTAAAAATGATATTACATGAATATACAAGTTATAATGAAAGTATTACTATTCAAAGTATTCCAATCTATCATTTAGAACCGAAATACAAGAATTGGGGTTAGGGATATTGAAAGTGATATTTATGGAGATTATATGATTTCAAGTATTTCTATTCCTCTTGATATTAGTAGTACAATGTCAATATCAGCCACAAGAGCTTTAGAAAGATTTTAGATAAAAAGGAGTGTTAAAATATGTATAAATTTGGACAATTCCGCAAGAGCCAATTATCTTCTTATTTAATGCCTTTAGAATATACTTTAAATAATTTAAGAGTAAAGTCGAGTCTTTCTGAAGGGGTTACTTTTATTGATAAGGGTATTGATTTAAGCGGAAATAATATATTACAAGCATTAACTAATGATAAAAAACAAAGAAGTTATTATATTAGATTTAAAATATTTAAACTAGCTACTAAACAGACAATTACAGTAAGATTAATTAATACAGAAAAAACTGAAGATAATGTTCAGACTATTGAATCTATTGAAATTGCAGCTGGAAATGCTAATGATTATTCTACTTTTGAATTGGTATTAAGTCCTAATGATAAGCATACTTATAATCAAATTTATTTTGAATTAAATAGAGAGTTAGTAGATTATAATATGAAACATGAAGATGGCACATATGGTAGAATAATAAAAATTGCTATTGATAGATTAGATGAAATTTATAATGTAATTGATTATTTACAAACATCTATTGATAATAAAAATACATTAAAACAAATTGGAGTTCAAGGACCTCCGGGATTATTAATGAGTATCAATGGAGAAGCTATTAGAATTGGTCGTAGCGGTTTATATGAAATTAATAATGGAATAAATACTAATTTTATTGGTTTTATAATTGAAAACAATGAAAAGTATTTTATTTTAGATTATCAATATTAAGGAGGATAGCACATGGAATACAATAGTTTTTATGGAGGAAGAAGAGGTGCTTCCTTCGTTATAGCAAAGAGATACTCAACAATTGCGGAGATGGTTGCCGCATTTAGTCAAGGCGGAGATTATAAAACTGTAAACTATGATGAATATGTTTTAATAGATACAGAAAATAAAAATAATAAAGATAATGGTAAAATATATAGAAGAGGATATGAATATAATAATTCAATGGGTGGAGCTATATATGAAGGACAAATAGTTGGTCCTGCAGGAATGGCGCCTCACACAGAGATGCATACTATTGCTGAAGTAGAACAAATTCAACAAAGAGAAGGATTCGAATATAGACGTGGTAGTGGAAGTTATGATGCTGCAAATAATAATTTAGTACCAGGTAAATATAACGAAGCTGGCTCTGGAGTTGTAAAATATAATGATACAATTAGTTGGGCTTATTGTTCGGTTAGAGATGAAAATTCTCATGAATCAACTGCTCATATTGGATTTAAATTCCCATATACAGTAATTGATTATACAACTACTTCAGTTAGTACCTATAAAAATGGCAATTATGCAGATACATCAGCTGCAACAAGGACAGATGATGGGTCTCATCCATTTTATGAAAAGTGAAATATTTCAATTCCTAAAGGTGTTAAAGGAGATGCTTTTAAGAATTTTAGAGTAATGATTGCTGATAACACTATTCAAAGTTATACAGGACAAGCAGATGATATTGCTAATAATAGACAAGTGTTAGTATATGACTATTATCATTATGATGAAAAAGAAAATGGTGATATGAAAACTTATTATGTAGGAGATTATAATAAAATTAGTAATATTACAGTTTCCGCAACAGGTCTAGTTACTATTGAGTATACTCATGATAATGATGATACTTATCAATTAAGAATACCTACGAGTGTTAGTATCAACACAGGTTCTACTGAAGGAACAGGAACTCAAAAAGTAGTTATTACATATGCGAATGGAGATACTGAAGAAATTGGTCAACCATTAAACTATATTATGGCTATTGCTATTGATAACAGATATCATTTATTAGTTTATTATTCAGATCCTGCAAAAAGAAGTGTGTTTTCACCAAAAGCAACTTATAATGGTAAAAATGATTGGGCGGATTTAGGTTATATTGGTAATGGAACTGGAGTTGGAGCTATTGCTGGAAAAGAAAATGATAGCGCAGTTACTTCAGTTGCTAATACAATGCCACCATATAGTGCTTGATTAATTGTAGAAAGTGATGAGTAATTATGGGTGTTAATGGATACACAGGTCAATTAATTGGACCTTTTAATGCAAATGAGGAGTTATATGATAAAATAGTTGCGGCAGCCGCCTATCCGATTAATTATGTAAGTCATATAGGAATACAAACAGATACAAAAAATATTGTTTATATAAATAATAAAGAATGTGAAATCGGTAATACTGGAATTTATGAAATCGGTAATACTGAGATTACATCTATATATTTTGCACAAGATACAGATGAAAATAGTATTGTTGATTATACTATTATTATAGATAAATAAAGGTAGTTTTTAAAAACTACCTTTATTTTTTTGCTCAGATTTTGGAAGGATAGCCATTTTCTGAGCTTTTTTTTGTTTTTAATGTATGTTTCTTTATTTTTTGTACAAAAAATTTACTACCTGCTAAATTTATTAAATTTTGATAAAAACTTGTCAAAATTAGAAAATGAGTTTTTATAAAAATTTATATAATAGTGAAAGGAAAAAGAAAGGAGCATAAAAGCTATGAACTATTATCCAAATAATTATTATCAAAATTATTCTTATGGAAATAATATGTATCAGCCACAACAAAGTCAACCAATGGTTGCTGCATTACAAGGAAAAATTGTTGATAGTGTTGATATGGTCAGAGTAAACGAAGTTCCATTTGGAGGTTTTGGAGTATTTCCAAAGGGTGACTTAAGTGAGATTTATGTAAAATCATGAAATAATAATGGTACAACACAAATTAATACTTATAGACCAGTTCCAATAGAAGAAGTAAAAGAAACTAAAGGAGTTTCTGCAAGAGATGAATTGTTAGAAAAGATTAATGTATTAAATGAAAAATTAGATGCATTAATGAACACTGCGCCAAAGCAAGGTAACGCACCTGCTCAACCGGCCGCCGCAAAGGATGTGAAAGTAAATGCTTATTAGGAATCAACAAGATATGATGAGATTAATTAGTGGTTTTAAAAATCAAGATCCTGCAGCTATTGTAACAAACATGGTTAATGAGGCTGCAAGTCAAGGCAATCCAATCATGCAAAATTTAGCTAACTTAATTAAAGAAGGAAAAACAGACCAAATAGAAGGTATTGTTCGTAACATTGCTAAAGAAGCAGGAGTGGATTATGATAAAGAATTTAAGGCTTTTAGAAATACCTTTAAGCTTTAAAAATATAAATATAATAAAATTTATTATAGGAAAGGAGAGTTTACATGTTTAGCTCAAACAATGGTTACAGCTTAGCGGATATAGCTGCCGCAACTGGAAACAACAACAACGGAGGTTTCTTCGGAAATGGCTTCGGTGGAGATGGTTGGTGAATTATTCTTTTATTCTTATTCGCATGGGGCGGATTTGGATTTGGAGGAAATGGATTCGGATGAGGAAATGGAGGAGCTGGTTTTAACGGAGCAGCAATGCAAGGTGCATTAACTAGAGCCGATCTAAATCAAGAATTAGGATTCTCAGATCTACAACATACAATGAGAAATACTAGAGAAGATTTAAGCAGCGATTATCATGATTTAAGCACAAATATTTTACAAGGTGTATGCGATTTACAAGGAAATTTATGTAACAATTTTGCAACAACAAATGCTACAATTAATAGTGTAGGAAATTCTATTAACACAAACTTAAATAACCTTGGATATCAATTACAATCTGGAATTAATGATGTAAATGTAAACAATATGCAAAATACCTATGCTATTGGTTCACAAATTACAGCATTAGGAAATCAAATGTCTAGCTGCTGCTGCGACACTAGATTCCAAATTGAAAGAGGATTTGCTGATACTAACTACAATTTAGCAACTCAAGTTAATGGTATTAGACAAGATATTTGCGACCAAACTAGAGACATCGTAGAAAATCAAAACGCAAACACTAGAGCTATCTTAGATAGATTAACTAGTGATAAGATGGCTGATTTAAGAGATGAAAACCAAGCATTAAAATTTGCTGCATCTCAAGCCGCACAAAATAATTATCTAGTTGACCAATTAAGACCATGCCCAATTCCAGCATATAATGTACCAAACCCATATTGCTGCAATGGTGGATGCTATAACAACTATAATTATTAAAAAATAAAATAATGGAGGTAATAAAAAAATGGCAGAATTTACAGCTGTGGCTCAACAAACTGTTGAACCAAATCAAGTAATTTTATTTACAGATACTGCAGTACGCGGTAATAACTCCATAATGCATAGAGCAGGAAGCGGGTTAGTTTCTTTAAGAGGACTAACTTGCTGCCAACCTCGCGCTAGATTTAGAGTATCTTTTGGAGGAAATATTGCAATTCCAGAAGATGGAACTGTAGGTCCTATTTCTGTTGCTATTGCTATTGATGGAGAACCAGTGGCTAGTACAAGAATGATAGTAACACCAGCCGCAATTGAAGAATTTTTCAATGTTAGTAGGGATGTTCATATTGATGTTCCCGCAGGATGTTGCGCACAAATTAGTGTAGAAAATACAAGCGAAGATAGTATTTTAGTAGAAAATGCTAGCTTAATTGTGGAAAGGGTGGCGTAATATGGAAAGATTAAAAGCAATGAAAGAAAGATTAATTAGTTGTGTTGAAGGACAATTAAATGATATGCAAAATGTAGATGCTGAAGAGTTAGGCGAAGTAGTAGACATGATTAAAGATTTAGAAGAAACTATTTATTATTGTACAGTAGTAGAAGCTATGAAAGATAAAGAAAAAGAACCAAGTCGTGAAATGATGTATTATCCAGTAATGTATTACAGTGATAATAATACATCAAACAATTCAGAAGGAAATAATACTCGTAATAGTGGTAGAGGTTCTTCAAATGGAAGATATTATTATCCAAAAATGGATTGAGAACCTTATTACTATGGAGATGCTTATTCTCGTGGAATGCGTGATTATGGAAATGTATATCCTAGAGAATTAAGAGACTATCGTGAAGGAAGAAGCGGAAACTCAAGACGTATGTATATGGAATCTAAAGAAATGCATGAAGGAAAAGAAAAACAGATGATGGAATTAGAAAAATATATGCATGAATTGAGTGGAGATGTTATGGAAATGATTAATGATGCAACACCAGAAGAAAAACAAACTCTTTCTCAAAAATTAATGACCTTAGCAGAAAAAGTTAAATAATGATTACTATAAATGGAATAGAATGGAGACTTAAACTCACTCATCCTTGAGATCCAGTTCTAATGTATGAAAATGGAGAATATAGTTTAGGAATGTGTGATAGAAGTAATAAAACCATATATTTGGCAGAAAATTTAGAAGGAAGTATGTTAAGGAAAGTTCTTTGTCATGAAATAGTACACGCCGCAATGTTTTCTTATAATGTATACCTTTCTCTTGAACAAGAAGAAGTAATTGCGGATATTATTGCTACATATGGTGATGAAATAATCTCTGTAACAAATAAAGTATTTAAAAAGCTACAACAAATTTAGTTGTAGCTTTCTTTTTTTTTGGGTAAAAATTAGTAATATGTAATTTATATTTTTTATATATAATTAGAAAGTTTTTTAAAGGAGGCTAGATATTATGTTTATAATAGATGAAGATGGTACAACTTTAAAGGTAACTAGAGGTCAATCTGGTACAATTACTTTTGGAGCTTTAACACCAGAAGGAGAACCATATACATTTCAAGTTGGAGATGTATTAAGATTAAATGTAACAAAAGTAAATAAAGAAAATTCAGTTGTTATGTCTGTTGATACAATAATACAAGAAGAAACTACAGAAGCAACTATCTCTATCACTAGCTTTGATTCAAAAATAGGAACTGTAATTAATAAACCAACTGATTATTGGTATGATATAGAACTAAATCCTGATTCAGCTATCGCGCAGATGCTCTTAGGATATGATGATGATGGACCAAAAATTTTTAAACTATATCCAGAAAGTATAAAGGAGGATGCTTAAAATGGCAGATATTGATGGAAAGATAGAAAATTCAATTAAAAAAAGTCTTACTATTGCTAACTTAGGCATTGCAGGTCCTAAAGGCGAAGATGGAGTAGGAGTTCAATCTATTATTATGAATGAAAATTTTGAATTGATTATAACTTTAACTAATGGTAATGTTTATACCTCTCCTGGATTAAAAGGTCCTAAAGGAGATTCTGTTGAATACGATGATACAGAGTTAAAAGAGTTAATTAATAATAGATATACAAAAGAAGAAGTAGATAATATGATTAGTGTTATTCCTAAATTTGCTATTGCTGTTGTCAATGAATTACCTATTGATAATATAAGTAATACTACTGTATATTTATTACCAAATGGAAGTGGAGAAAGTAGTAATTTATATGATGAATATATTTATACAACAAAATGAGAAAAATTAGGAACTCAAACAGTAGATTTATCAAATTATCCTACAACAAGTGAAATGAATGATGCGATTAATATGGCAATTAACAGCATTGTTGATGGAGATGAGGAGGAATTTTAATGAAAGTATTAGTAACGAAAGATTATTTAACTAATATTGCAAATAGTATTCGTAATAAAATTGGTGGGACTACTAAATATAAACCTGAAGATATGAGCGAAGCAATAGATACGATTTCTACAATGTATTCACCTAGATTTATATCTTTTAGAGAGTATAAGGGGTTTGAATTAGAAGAAGAGTTAGCAACTTTAGATACATCTAAAATGACAACCATGGCTACTATGTTTTATTATTGTAATGGATTAATAAGACTAAATGTTTCTAATTTTAATACAACCAATGTAAATAATATGAGATATATGTTCTATTCTTGCAGTCAACTTACAAATTTAGATTTAAGTAATTTTAATACTAATAATGTAACGGATATGAGTTATATGTTTGCAAATTGCGGAAATTTATTAAATTTAGATTTACGCAATTTTAATTTTAATAATGTTACTACAATTACAAATATGTTTAATGGTATTCCTAATAATTGTAGAATTATAGTTGCAGATGACAATGCAAAAAGATGAGTTACAACTAAATTTCCACAATTAACTGAAGTTAAAACAATAGGAGAAATATAAAAAGAGATGGCTTTTATACCATCTCTTTTTTTATTCTCAATTAATTTCATTATTATCTTTTTCTTGATATTGTGAAAGACCTATACAAATTGCATCTGCTTCATCATCATTAACAATAATATTATATTTTTCTTTGACAAATTGTATATCTTGTTCTTTCAATGTAGTTCTTTTAATTCCTCTTCCATTTTTAATGCCTAATGTTGCGCGTCATGAACTTGGATATATATATTCTATTTCTATATTTGAATATTTATCATGTATGAGAAATGCGGTTGCCGCCTGAAGCCACATTAAGGCTCGATGAGTTTTTGTATTACCAACACCATATCCTCCTTCAGGTCTAACTTCTTCTACAACAATTTTATCTATAGAATATTTATTAAGTATTTCCGCAATACCTTCTGTCATTCTGTATATTCTTTTAATTAAATCTGTAGACGAAGAAGTAATACAGCCATGATTTTTTAATTCTGCATTTTCAAAATAGGCTCATCCGCGAACTTTTAGTACTTAAATCTAAACTTAGTATATTCATTAAATCACCTCATTATTATCTAATTTTTTAATCAATTTTACATATTGTTCTTGTGTTTCATTTTCTCCCAATAATAAATCTAAACGATCTTTACTTACTATTCATTGAGAGCCTGGACTAGGAATAGTGCCTAGTTCAATATCAGTAAAACGTTTTTGTTGATATGTATTTAAAGCTTCAACTAAATATTTAGCTTTTCTTTCTTCTTGATAAGTGGAATTACTAGGTTCAATAAATTTATTTCATATATCTTTTGGAGGTTGATAATTAATATTAAAATTTTTATTATATATTTCATTTACAGGGATATTGTTCATATCAAAAGGCAAAATAAAACCACATTGTTCATTAATTTTTAATTCTTTAAGAATTGGTCATGGTGTTACAATAACTGGGACTTTTAATAATAAACTTTCTATCATTGTATAACAATATGCTTCTGTATCACTTAATTGTACTACATAGTCTGATTTAACTATATAATCTCTAATGTTTAATTGTGATTCCATAAAAATAATTCTAGGATGCTGAATTGCTTTAGTATCATTAGTAAAAATAGTTCAAATATATGGAATATTAGCTTTATCTAATGCTTGTGCTAATTTTAATATTCTATCTTTTCCCTTTTCTCTTGTTAATCTAGTTGCGGAAATTAAATATAATACTTTATTAGGTTTTTCAATAGTAATAGGATTATAACATAATGTGCATGGTAAACCAGTTAATTCTGTAAAAGCATCACAAACATTCTGACTAACTCCTATATATTCATCAATTTTTGGATGTACATGTGGATATACTCCTAAATTTTTATAATTAGCGTGAATAATTTCATAATATTTTTCAGCTTGTATATTATCTATTGGTCTTAGATTATAATTAAAAAATGCATTTTTGCATTTGATTGTTTGTCCAGTATATTTTTTTACT
Source organism: Isotricha sp. YL-2021b (assembly GCA_023805745.1). Taxonomy (NCBI): domain Eukaryota; phylum Ciliophora; class Litostomatea; order Vestibuliferida; family Isotrichidae; genus Isotricha; species Isotricha sp. YL-2021b. The sequence continues at coordinate 17,147 of JAJJKW010001853.1, read as the reverse complement.
CTTATTAGTTTTTTTAATCTTCTAATTTGATTTATATCTCCATAAGAATAAAAAACAGTAATATCATTATCACAATATTTTTTTGCTATTTCATAGAAAAATGTTTCAACGCCGCCTATCTTATTTAAACGATCAAAGTAAAATATATTTGTATAGTATTCTTGTTCCATAAAATTACTCCTTTCAATTTGCGCTTAAGCCATTCTCATTGCTTCCATAATAATATAAAAAATCTGGAATTATTTCTTGCTTTCCAATAAGAGCTTGCTGGTTAAAATCAAAATCTTCTGCAAATTTTTTATTGTTAAAACGAATATTTTTTAAATTATCTGCTTTAAAAAGAATTCCTCAAACGCTACAGTTTCATTTTGGACGACCTTTAGTAATATCTATTATGAATCTATTTTCTTGATGTTTTCAACTCATTAAGCAATAGTCAAATGTAGAAGAATTAATTTTTTCTAAAATTTTTTTTACAAAATGAGGAGAAACTAAATCATCCGCATCAACAAAAGTTATATATTCTCCTTTAGCAATATCTAATCCATAATTACGTGGTATTCCAGCACAACCGCTATTATTTAATAAATGAATAACAATTGCATTTATATTATCTAGCTCTTGTTCATGACAGCCGTCATCTATAATAATTCATTCTACTTCATTTGATAATTGGGGAGTAAGTGTATTTGCTAAGCTTTTTATTTTAGATAGACATTTATAATATGGAGTTATAATAGATAATTTAATCATTTTTAAAAGCCTCCTTAATTTCATCTGAATATAAATTTTCATGTATTAAAAAATCTTTAAATTCGTCAGTTAATCTTCCTCTTGCTATTCCCCAATTAAAATTATTTGTAGTACCAACATCTATAATATCCATACCTTTATTAATTAAGTATATTCAATTATTATTAATTCATGTCATTTCCCAAGCTCAAGCATCTTCGTCCTTTAACAAATTATCTATTAAAGCTTCTCTTCTTCATAAGCTAGGTTGACAACTATGTAAATACATTTGATTATATTTTTGTTTCAATCAATTTTCAGAATAGCTATCGGCAGGTCTATAATTTTTTTCAAAATTAATTACTGCAATTTTATTATTACTTTTCATAGTGTTTAATGCATCTATAATTAATTCTTGATTTATTGATTTTCTAATTAACATATCATCTAATAATACTAATACATAATCGTCTGATAATTGTTTTAATCCTTCTCTTAATCTTTTTGTTCAACATCCATCTCCATAGATGTAATTAATTGTTGGATGCTTTGGATAATATTTATCCATACAAGCTTTAAAAGCAGGAGTCAGACTTTTATATCTATCGCAGGACATCATTACTATACTAAACATTATAAGCACTCTCCTCTAGCTCATTTTGCAGATGTGCTATTTTCTCTAGGGAAATTATAATTAAGAACTATTAAATTTGTAAATTTATCTGTATGTGGCTTAGAATGAAGTTCACCATTAAAATATACATCTTCATAAGATCTTCTTGTTGGATATTCAAATTGATTAATATAAGTTCTTTTAATAAATTTATCTGTTCCAGGATAAATTCCTTTTGTGGCTGGAGATAAATGAAGAATAACTCCATCATTTTGTTTCAAATCATAATAAATTATATCTTCTCCAGTTAACATATCAAGAGCAAGGTTAAAGTTTTCTTGAACAATAGTATCATCACTATCAAAAAACATTATATATTCTCCTTGTGCGGCGGCAAGCGCTTCACGTCTTGAGTATCCAATTCCCATATTCTCTTTATGATCAATTAGTTTTACATTAAATTCTTTTGCTATTGCCGCAGTATTATCAGTAGAGCCATCATTCACAACAATAATTTCTATGTCATCTCTTTTAGGAATACTAGATAAAGCATTTCTAATAAAAGCCTCTGAGTTATATGCAGGCATTATAATACTAACTTTAATCATTGTTTTGTCTCCAATCTTCAATCATTTGTTTTATTTCTTTTTGTGTTAATTTTTGAGCTGTATAACTTGTTAATGGAGTATCATAGCTTTGTTCACTAATATAATCTTTATGAATAATAAGATAATCTTTATATTTTTTGCTATGATTTAGTTCTGCAACAGTAATTAATGCTTCATCATTTTTTTCAATACTTTCAGTTCCAGTCACAATTTGATTATCACTAAAAGCATCTGCTAAATCTTTTATAGAACAAGATTTACTTTCATATATTCATAATTCACCATTTTTTCCATCTTTAATGGCATCTATAACTATATTTACACATTTATCTACTGGCATAAAAAAACGTGTCATTTCTCCATTGCGAACAGTTAATGGCTTGTTTTGTTTTACTAATTCATTAAATATAGAAACTACACTTCCAGTAGAACCAAATACATTTCCATATCTAGTGCAAATAATATCTGTATTAGATTTATTTGCATATGCCATACATTCCATTAAAAATTTTGTACTACCATAGCAAGTTGTAGCGGAAGTTGCTTTATCTGTTGAAATTAAAATTAATTTTTTAACTTTATTAGCAATCGCCGCATTAATTACGTTCATACTTCCAATTACATTTGTTTTTATAGCTTCCATTGGTTGTTTTTCTGCAACCTCAATTCTTTTTATAGCTCCAGTATGAATACAATAATCCACATCTACTAAAGCATCTAACATAGCTTGATAATCTCTAACATCTCCAATAATAAAATCTAATTTTGGATTGTTAAATAATGTTTTTGTCTTTCATTGCTCTTTTTCATTTCTTGAAAAAATTTTTATTTTATCTATATTATCATCTAATAAAAGTTCTTTTATTAAGGCTTTTGTTAAGTAACCACATCCTGTTATTAAATAATTCATTTTATAACCTCCTTATATCTTAATTGTAACATAAAATTTTAGAATTGTCAAAAAAAGAAGCGATTATTAATAAAATAATCACTTCTTTAAAATTATATATTTAATTTTTTATTCTTTATTATTATTATTATTATTATTATTATTATTATTATTTAATATCTTATTTGCTGCAAATCCTGCAATTAAACTTTTTAAATCTAAACCTAAACTATCTTCTGCTACTTTTAATATCTTATCTATTTTTTGTGTATTATTTTCAATTAATTTTGTAGATTGGTCTCCATACATTGTAATATTATCAACATTTGCCAATGGAGCAGATACTTCTTTTGCAACCTGTGGTAAAGCATTCATAATCATTTCTACTATTGATGCTTCTCCCATTTTCTTTTGAGCTTCAGCTTTTTTCTCAATACCTTCTGCTTCCGCAAGAGCTTTAGCTTTTACACCTGCGGCTTCCGCCTCTAATATAGCTTTTTTACCTTCTGCTTCTGCTAGTAATTTTGCTTTAATTCCTTCAGCCTCTAGTTCTGCAGCTTTTTTATTTGCTTCTGCTATTGCTACTTTAGCTTCAGATTCACGCATTGCGCGTTCTTTTGCAGCTTCTGCATTTTGTATTGCTACAATTTTTGCTGCTTCCGCCTCTTTTTCAGCTTTATATTTATCAGCATCTGCTTGTTTTCTAACAAGAGCATCAAGTTCTTTTTCTTTTAGAGCAACTTCTTTTTCTTTTAATTCTGTCATTCTTTCTGCTTTTGCAACCTCTGCAGCAACTTGAGTTTCATTAATAACTTTTAATTGTTCTTGTTCTTGAATTTTATAAGCTGCATCTGCTTTAGCTTTTACTATATCTTGTTCTTCTTTAAATTCTGCTTTTTTAATAGCAAGAGCTTTATTCTGTGCGGCAATGTTTGTATCAGCCTCTATTCTAGCTTTATTTCCCTCTTCATCAGCAGCAGCTTCCGCAACCTTAATTTCTTTTTCAGCTTTTGCTTTTGCAATTTTAGCATCTTTTTGAATTTTAACTAAATTATCCACACCTAAATTTACAATAGCATCATTATCATCTGTAACATTTTGTACGTTTAAATTAACAATTTCAAGACCTAATTTTTCTATATCATCTTTTGCATTCTCTTGAATTTTTTGTGAAAACAATTGTTTATTATTTACTAAGTCAGTTAATTGCATTTGACCAATTATTTCTCTCATATTACCTTCAAGTATTTGTTGTACATTACTAGCGATATCATGAGTAGATTGATTTAAGAAATGTTTTGCTGCAATTCTAATTAATTTAGGCTCTGTAGAAATTCTAACATTTGCTACTGCATCTACATCAACATTAATATAATCATTTGTAGGAACTCTATTAGTCTTTACATCAATTTGAATAAGTTTTAAAGGAACTTTATCTATTCTTTCTAAAAAAGGTATTCTAATTGTAGCTTTACCTGTAATAACCTTAGATTCTTTCTTTAAACCAGATATTAAATATACCATATCTGGTGGACATTTAATATAACTAGCCATAAAAAATACTATTAATAAAATAACTAATGTTAATATTAAACCTAATATTAAAAAATTCATTCTCTTTTTCTCTCCTTTTATCTCTTAATTATTATTTTCATTATTATATGTAGAAAATACTTCGCACCAGCCTTCAAAATGGTCTAACTCATGTTGAATAATAATTGAACATAAACCGCCATCTGCAAGTTCTTGTTCTTTCTCATTTTCATCAAGATAAGTACACCATACTTTTTGAGCTCTTGAAACCATTTTCTTTTTACCTGGGGCGCTTAAGCATCCTTCTTCAAAAGTAGTTTCTCCTCTTTTTCTTGTAATAATCGGATTAATTAAAGTATATAATTTATTATTATATTTAATAATACATATTCTTTTTGGTACACCTATTTGAATTGCGGAAATACCTACTCCTGTTGGTTGTGCTAATAAAGTATCTTTTAAATCTTGAACTAGCGCTTTAATATCATCATTAATATCATTAACTAATTCACTTTTTTGAGTTAATATATCTTTATTTTCTTCATAAATTAAAATATCTCTTATCATTCTTTTTCCCTTTCTTTATTTTATTATAATAATATTATATTATATTTTTTAATTAATATCAACTCTTGTTTCATTATATTTATCATATCTTTTTATCATATTGGTTTGTTCTTCAATAGATAGGTTTTTTGCAAAGTGTTCATAGAAACCACATGATTTATATTCAGGACATCCACCACATCTAATACATTGTGGTACACAAGCCCAATATATATCTTCATCATGTTGTTTAATTTCTTTTAAAACACTTTTTCAATATGCAATTGTAGTTGGGTCTGCGCAAGTACATAATCTTTTTGCGGAAATATTTATTAAAGCTTGAATATTAGCTTCCATTTCCATTGGTACACAATCCATCTGACTACGTTGGCTTCTATCTTTAATTTCAGTTCTATCTGCTCTTGAAGTTCCAACTCATTTCTCTACTCCTTCATGGTGTCTAACAAAATGAGTTGAAATTGCATATGGAATAGATTCTCATTTTCAACTAATAGTTCCTCTTCTAATAGGACTATGTTCTGCAAGTAGTAACTTTCTTTTTCATTCATGAGAAGGTTCTTTATCTCCAGCTTCTTTTGAAATAGTTGTCATACAAGCTGATTTTATTTTCTTCCAATTAATACCAAAATCAGTAATTTTTACTGTTGTATCATATTTCATTATTTTTCTTCCTCCAGTTGCAATTCTATTACTGCTAAAATAGCATAATTTGCTAAATCTAATAATGTATCTTCTATTTTTTCAGTAGGAACTTGTATATCAATATTTTGATTAAGTGTTCTAACTCTATTTAATTTATCTTCCATTCTTACTAAAAAAGAGGTTAATCCATATTTTTGATAAGTATCATGGACACTATCTCCATAATCATGATTTTTAGCAATGTATATAGTATGTAAATTATCTAATATTTTTTGATGTTGTTTAATTTTATCCATATTACACCCCCGTACTTCCAAAACCATTTTGACCGCGTTCAGTTTCATCTAGTGAATCTGTTTGTTGGAATGTCATTGGTAAATATGACATTAATACCATTTGCGCTATTCTATCACCTGGATTAATAGTTTGTTCATTATCAGTATCATTATGTAATGCCACAATATATTCTCCGCGATAGTCGCTATCACATACTCCAACGCAATTGGCCGGTCTTAAACCTTGTTTAGTAGCTAATCCACTACGAGCAAAAATTGCTGCAAAAGTGCCTTCTGGTAATGCAAAAGCTAATCCTGTTCCTATTTTCACTGTTGAGTGTGCGGGAATGGCTATTGAATCTTCAATTGCGGCATAAAGATCATAACCAGCTGCTGCCGCACTTCCTCTAGTCGGTTCTATTGCATTTTCTTTTAATTTAGTATATTTAATATTAAACATATTAATTACTTGATATATATTATTATTCATATAAACCTCCTAAAAAGCACTGCCAATTTCATATTTTACATCTACATCAGTGGTAGGTTCTTTTTCTGAATTAAATCCTTTAACTAGAGTTACTTTCCATCAATAATCTATAACTTCACCTTTTTGTTTTCTTTCTTTATATTCAACTGTATGTTTAGTTAAGATATATCCAGATTCTTTTTTAGCTTCCTCAATAAAGTTGGTAGCTTCATTTTCACCGCTAAATCTATATACTTCTGTTGTTGTTATTAAATATTTCATATATCCTCCTCTTATCCATTAATAATTTTAATATTTAACTTGTTTGCGTTATATTGCTTTATTTCTTCTTCTTGTACCTTATTAATAATACCATTTAGATATTTTTTAGAGCCTATTAACTCTATATCGTTAACTTCATATTTTATAGCTGTATTTATTAATATATTTTGAATATTATCCAATGGAACAGATAATACATCTATTTTATTTCCATCCTCATATACAAAAACATTTTGATTTATTATAAAAGGTTTTATTACACTAACAATTTTTTTCACTCTTTTAATCCCTCCTTAAAAATCATAAATAACACCATCGTCATATGGAAAGAAGTAATATACATAAGCTTCATCATCTATAATCATCCATATCTCAATTGCTGTTTTATCTTTTGTTAAATCAATTCCGCGAATTTCACCTCTATTAGCTAAACATTCATCAACTAAACATTTAGCACAATTTATAGGTCTTTTGGTTTCTTTATTATTGTCTAGTAAAAAATCAAATATAGTATAATCTCTTCTTTCATTACATAATAACATATAATAATTATTATTAGTTTGTATTATAAAATTCTTAATTATTTCTTTTTTGCTATTTAAAATTCCTTCACCTAATTTTACTTCATTTTGTCTTACTATGTTCTTATTTATATCATATAATGTACCAAATTCTATCTTCTTTTGGTCATTATTATTATCTTGATTTTTCTCCATACTTTTTTAAAGCCTCCTCTAATTTTACTAAATACACTTAAGATAAAATATAATATAAACATATAAATTTTTTGTTTACTTTCAAAATCACAATCTTTTGTATGTCTTGTACATATATTTAATTCATATAATAAATTATGAGCAATCCACTCATTCATTAAAGAATAAATGCTTCTTTTCGTCTGATATAATGGTATAACTTCTAAAAGCATAATTAAAGTGTTCTTCATTTTTCGTTTATCATAAATTTTATAACTATCAATAATAGTTAAATTAGATTTCGAATAATGTATCGTTAAATCTTTAATTTTTATTTCTGCCATAAAATTTACAACCTTTCTTTTTTATATAAATATATTATATCATTATTTTTTAAAAAAGTCAATAAAAAAGACTTACAATATATTTTTATTGTAAGTCTAGTTGTCTTTTATTTTATATAAACCACATGCACAAGTATCATATATAGGTATTTCATTAGAATTTAAAATTATTTTAAATTCTTTGCACATACATTTAGTATCTTCATTATGAATTATTTTACAAGGACAATAACCACCATTAGATTTAATTTGTTTTAAAATTTCAGATACTAGTTCTGGTTCATCTGTATTTATTTCAAATTTTCTCATTATGAAATTACCTCCGCATATTGATTACTAGAAGATAAATTAACTCCTAGTATTTTATCATAGATTGAATTATCATTAGGAACAAATCTACCAAATTTAATAATAATATTTTTATATTGTTTTAAAATTTTTAAAAACTCTTTAAGTTCTTGTTGAGTGTATCCAGTATAAATAATAATAGGTTGAGAATGAGAAACTCTAAAAACTTGAATGAAACTTAGTAAATCTTCAAATGTATCAAAAGGCTCTAATCCTTGAAAACATATAGCTTGTGTTACAGGGTTTGCATCAAAGTAATCTATAATTGTTTCTATTGGACAATTAAAAGTTGGCGCAGATGCCAGACTTGAGTTTTGACATACTGACATTCCACATTCTTTATCACATTTAAAATTACATTTAGGGGTTTCTATTGTTAAACAAGGTTCTTTATAATTTACTAAATCACAATCTATTATTCCTTTAATTAACATCTTTATTAACATTCTCCCATCTTCTCATTGTATATTCTTCTTGTCTTGTCTTAGACCATGTCTTAATTGGAGTGTAAAAACCAACAATTCTTGTATATTCAGTTGCTACTGGTTTTCCGCATACTGAGCATGTTCTTCCATAAAAAGCATGATTATCTTCACAAGCTTGAATTTTAGTATTAAAAGCAAAGTATGTTACTCCTTGATCTGCAATCCAATTTACCATATCCCAAGCTTTTTCAAAACTATTAAATGGTGCATCTATATTAGCATGAAGAATTGAACCACCATTACAAAAACTATCAAACATAGCTTGAACTCTTACTCTTTCTGCTAATGTAGTTTGAATTCCTAAAGGTACAAATTGATTTCCATAAAGAGGTAAATCATATATATTTGCAGTAGGATAGAAAAATTTATCTTTTTTCATAAGTTTTGCCGCTGCAGTTTCTCCTGGTATTTGTTCTGTATTAATTTTATAATCACAATTATTTTCTTTAATAAAATCATCCGCTGTTGCTCTCATTACTTCAAAGATTTTCTTTCCAAACATAGATGCTGCATCTGTATAAAATGTATTACCTAGCTCATCAATTTTTACATATCCAAATTTTTTCATAGTTTCATATATACCTATAAAACCAATGGTATTATATAAATGTTCAAAATCTATTAGATTATAATTAAAATTAGGTAATAATTCTTTTTCAACATCTCTTTGAATAATATGTCTAACGCAATCTAAAGCTTGTAAATTAGTAATTGTTCTGTTTTTTAATTCTTCTAAATATTCTTCTTCTGTATTTGTATCTAAAGCCAATCTGGCTAAATTAATAGTTGAAACTTTTACAGAACCAACTTTTAAAGCGGTTCCACCAATACTATTAAAATAACCAAGATCTCGAATGTCGGATTTTAATCTACAACAATTACTTAATGAGTTAACAGAATCATCAACAAATAAATTTGAATCAGATCACTCTCTATTATGTTCTATTGCTCATTTTGCAAAATCTTCATCTACAAATTTACCATTTTGACGTAATAGTGAAATAGTTTGAACTGGAAAAGTAAACATATTAGAATATCTTATCTTTGCCATTTCTTCAAGATATATTTTTTGAAAATTAATAATTTCTTCCTCATCATCAATCATAAAACTTCCATCGGGAAACTCAGAGCCGCCAAACAAAGCTTCAAAATATGGTCTGTCAAATACAGAAGTATTCGTAAAAGCACTTTGAGAGCCATCTCTTGTATATGGTTGATTTACTGCATATATAAATCTTTGAAAATTTTGACGAGCATATTTTTCTTCATTATTACTTGTTTTCATTCCTAGATAATCACTATTAATGTCTTTTTTTCAAAAATAATACATATAAGGAATTAAATTTGGTAATCCTACTGCTCCTGAAGTTCTATTAGATGCATAACTTATAAATTCTTTAACAAAATAAACAAAAGTGGTTAAATGTTTTGGTGGTTGTGGATTAAAAGTTCCTCCAATAAAATATAATCCTTTTTCTGCTAAATCTTTTAAATCATAAGCAAAACAATATGATTTAAAAGTGGATGTATCTGCATCATGCATATATAATTTTCCTTCTCAATCTAATCTTAGTCATTCATTAGCCGCTTTAAAACCATATTTCTTTTGAATTTCATAATAAATTTTATTATAAGCTAAAACTTTTCTATGAGGTTTATTCATTTCTGTCAATAATGTAACTATATCTTTTCTACCTACATTACTATTACCATCAATAGAAGCATTAGCTACAACTTTTTCATCAATAAAATTATCTATAAAATCACTATAAGATAATTGTTCGTCTCCAAAGCCATTTAATCTAGCAATTTCTTCTCCATATTCAGCTTGTAATTTGTTATATTGAGTTGTAAAATTTTTATTTAGTCTAATATTAATTTGCATTATATCCTCCTATTCATTCTATAGATTGTTTAAAATTTAATAATTGTCCTTCTTCGAGCTGTAATGCTGGTGCATTAACTAAACCTAAATCAATCATCTCTTGAGTATCTGTGTGAAGCTCGTATTGTATATTTTTACTATCTAATTTTTTTTGTAAAACATGACAACGAGGACAATTTGTACTATAAAATTTAATCATATTTTTTCTCTCCTTTTTATAATATTAAAATGATTTTAAAAGAATTAGTTGATTCTGTCCAAATCAAGAGAAAATAACAATATTAATTAATATTGTTATTCTATACCCTCTCTATCATGAACTAATTTTATATCACCATTATTAAAAATAGAAATTATCTTATAAAGTTGATGAAAACTATTATTTTTATATGTTTTTCCGCACAAATGTATCATCTCTTTTAAAACCAGCTACCAATAGCTTAGTTCCTCTTGTGAACCAACCTTTTTCAACTACATGCTTAATATTATCTTCACCTAATTCTGAAAGTTGACGATTAAACATTGCATAATATTCTTTTGTAAATTTTACATTTACAACTCCTGTTGGAGTCAATAAAGTTACAGATGAACGATTATCATTTTTACCAATTACAGTTCCTACAATTTTATAAATTTTATAAATTGGAATATCCCTGCCATTACGTTTAAAGAAATAATCAATAGTTGGTTCAGATGGTAATTCATTAAAATCTACAATTCCATATTTATCTTTATTCACATTTGCTAATTCATGTTCATGATAATAAAAACATAAAGCTTCCATTTCATATGAACTAATATTACCTGAGGCATATTTATCCCAACATTCTTTAAATAAAAGATTATTAAATTTATTTAAAATTTCTTCTTGATTATTCTTTATCCAGTCTCTTGCCACATCCATAATGTCTTGATATATTTTATCCCAATTTGTTTGCAAGATACAAGTTAAACCATTAATTACTTCAAGATAATCCTCATTAAAATTTTTATTATAAAATTCTTCACACACATTATCAAAAACATAATATTTTCCAACTTTTTTATTTGTTTTTAAATATTTTGTAAATAAGAACGTTCTTTTTTGCAATTCTAATTCATCAGGAATTAAATTATGTTGAATTAAGCCATTAAAATTTTGTAATGTTATTTTCTTTTTTGCTTCACACACTTTAGATATATAATATATCATTGTTACATTGCGGGCGCTGGTATGAAGTTCGTCAGCCCAATCTTTTTCTAATTTATCAAAAGCTCCCGCTTTAATTAAACTAAACATTGCACTTTTATTTAATGGACATTTTGCCATAAAATCAGCTATTCCCGCATATGGTCTACGACTAATAATTTGTTCTATTGTTGGTCCATTAATATTACTCAATGCTTTCATACCAAATAGTATTTCATTATTTTCTTTATCAGGTTTAAAACTATAACTTGATTTATTTATATCTACTAAACTAACTTTAATACCTCTTGACATAATATCTCCAATAGCTTTAGCTATTTTTCCGATAATCTGTTGCCTTTTCTTTCTTTTGTACTATAAAGCCATCTTCATCTTCTTCAAAATCATTATCTTCTTCAAGTCCACCACTATTAACAATTAAACAAGCAGTATTCCAATATATTGGATTCCAATTTGTTGCTATAAACATTGTTTGAAATCCTATAAAACTATATGCTAAAGCATGAATAATTGAAAAAGAGTATCCCATTTGAGGTCCAATACCACATGCCCATACATAATGTCCTAGACAAGATGATTTAGCTTGTTTTAACACTTTATCTCTTAATTCTGGAATTTTACTCATTTGTTTTTTACCAACAACTTTACGTGCAGCATTCGCCTCTGCAAGAGTAAATCCACATATATTTTCATCCATTAACATTCTCATTAATTGTTCTTGACTTGGCGGAACACCATAAGAATTTTTGAAATATGGTTCTAAAACCTTTTGTTCATTTTGAGTTAAACCATATTCTCTCATTTCTTTATACCATAATGAAATATCATTTTTAAATCTAATATACTTTTCCATAGGAGATTCTTGACCTTTTTCTGCAGTCATTAATCTCATAAGTCCATTAGCATCAGCCATTTCCATCATTGATCCTGGCTTAATTTTCTTGGCAGCTTGACTTCCGCACTTCACTATCAAATTGGAAGATATTTAATACACTATTTTCTTGCAATACTTTCCAAATGTTTTTATCATCAATAGGTAAAACATTTGGATGAAAATATTTATCATACACTTCTCTTAATGTTAAAGAACTATCTATTTCATTATACTCTTGTAATAATTTTATAGCTTCACACAGTTTGTCTTGAACTTCTGTTACTAAAAAATCATATTTTGTCATACCACATGCTTCACACATATGTAAATCATAAGCTGTAATTACTTCACCCTTTGGAGTTCTCATAAATGAACCAAATTCATATGGATCTTCATCAAATAAAATAACTCCTGAGGCATGACTACTTCTTTTATTAACTAAACCTTCAATACCTTGCATGATTTCTAATAAACCTGGATATTGATTAACTTCATTAATAAATATTTTTATTGGTTTACGACCTTTATCTTCATTACCATTAATAACATCACTTAATGACCATAAAAATCCACGTTCACTTGGAATTAATGAACTTAAATATTGTGCTGTATCTACATCTATTCCGTCTGGATAATCTTCACTACGATAACCGCGGCAGGCTGTTAAAATTGTTGAACGAGTTCCTTCTGTTCCAAAAGTTGCAATTAAAGTACATCCAAGATTTTTTCTGCTTAATTCATCAATATCTTTATTGAAATTTTGTCCACGTTCTTTTTTAATTTCATTTAAAATTCTTGGTCTTTTACTTGGACATAAATCTAAATCAATATCTCCTAATTCAACACGTTCTTTGTTCAAATACCTTCAAAATGGTAAATTCCATTTAATTGGGTCTAATTGGGTTATACCTAAAAGATAATGATTTAATCCTGAACAACTTGAACCACGGCCCGCACCAACAATACTTCCGCACTCCCAAAATAAATTAACATAATGTTGTAAAGTTACTGGATAACTAAACATATTAGTTCCTAATTTTTCACTAATTGTTTTTTTAATATCTGCTTCTTCTTCTAATCTGCGTAAATAAGTTTCATTTTTTAAATTTAATTCATCTAACCTATTAACGCATTCATTAACCCAATATCTTTCAACTTTATCATCAGATTCAAACATAGAATTTAAAATAGGAAAAGTATTTGTTGTTTGTTTTATTTTTGGATAATCATGTACTTTTACTTTTGGAATAGTTTGATTATGTGCTAAACTGAATTTATCAATTTTCTCCCATATACCATAACTATTTTTAAACATTTCATTTATAAATTCATCACTAAATTCTGATTCATGTAGATTTTCAATTATTTCATCATTCTCTTGAAGGTATGCGAATTCATAGAATTCATCAACTTCTCTTTCTCCAAACTTACTATTAAGATATGCTTTATGAACATATCTATCTTCTTTTTTAAGATAATGAGCGTCTGAACCTATAACCATTTTTAAATCAAATGCTTTTGCAATAGCTGGAAATCTTTTATTAACTAATATTTGATCGCGGCTACATCCAGGTGCACACTCTATATAAAAATTATCTTCACCAAATACTTCTTTACACCATAATAAAAAATCTACTATATTATTATGTGCAGTTGCCGCTCCATTTTTATCTCCTGTTTGTTCAGCATTAATAAGTGCTAAAGTATTAACACTTAATTCACCACCTAAACATGCTGTTGTACCAATTAAACTATTTGGATATTTTTTTAATATTTCTTCAATATCACTTTTTAAAGTAGGAACTCTTTCGAGTCCTCTATCCCAATAACTATTCATCCAAGCTCTTGAAGATAATTCTCTTAGCGCTCTATGACCCTCTTTATTTTTTGCAATTAAAATAAAGTGATAATATTTTTGTCCCATATCTCTGGTGTCAGTTAAATATATTTCATTACCTAAAGCTATCTTAAAATCTGGATTTTCTTTTTCTATTTCTTTTTGATAAAAGTTAATTTCGGGATGTGAACATATTGCTTCATGGTCTGTAATTGCAATACCCGCAAGTCCTAATTCTATAGCTCGATTAATTAAATCTTTAGGACGATTAATACAATCTAATAACCTAAGATTTGAATACATTGTATGAGAATGGACTTCAAAACGTTTATTCCAGTCCATATTATTCCTCCTATTTTTTATTTATATTTATTATATCATATTTTTAATATAAAATCAATTGTTATTCTGCTCTACGAATCCAGTGTAATCTTGGAGAGTCTGTTTGCTCTTGTTTATTTCACCAAAACCATGCATAAGCTTGAGCTGATGATGAGTTATCTGATAAATCTCCATTTTTATAGCACTTAATTCTATCTACATATACATATATATCAGTAGGTGGATTATCTTTTAATATATTTTCGTATCTTCCTTTACCTTCTAGAAATTGTAATCTACCTAACATCAACATTCCACGTTCTGCAATTTCAAGAGCACGAATAGTAAAAGGTTCAATAGTAGAATAAGGAGGGTTCATTATAATATAATCTATATGAGTATCAACAGGTAATTGATAATCATCACTTAAGAAATCATATTGCGGACCAACATCATGCGGAAATTCGATTGAAGATGTACGTTCCTGGATGTCAGTGGCTATAATTGCATCTGGATAATTGTTTGGATTCTGTATAATATAATCCTGAATACCTTGATACATATGACCGGCCGCCGCAACAAGGTTCTAATATAATCATATTTGTTAAGTCTAAATTTAATTGATTTAAGATGTTAGTTACTTCCTCTTTTGGCGTAGAATAATAATCTAAAGTATCACGTTCTTTATGTTTTTTATCATAACTATTATATAAACCTTTTTTATTATAAGTTTTCATTTAATAATTCTCCTTTATTGGATATTTTAATTCTTTACATTCTATTCCT
Organism: Isotricha sp. YL-2021b; assembly: GCA_023805745.1. Lineage (NCBI taxonomy): Eukaryota > Ciliophora > Litostomatea > Vestibuliferida > Isotrichidae > Isotricha > Isotricha sp. YL-2021b. The sequence continues at coordinate 1,773 of JAJJKW010001853.1, read as the reverse complement.
TTACTATTGAAATAATCAATTAATGCTTGTCTTTCGCTACAAGGATTATAAGGCGTTTCATATACTATTAAAACTAAAATAATTTCTTCTTTTATATTTTCAGTTTTTTTATAATTCTCTGCTAATTCTAACATATCATTATACATTTCATTAAAATCTATATTTTCTAAATTATTTCTATATTGTTGTAAAAAAGAACAAGTTTGATATTCTTTCTTATCACATGGGCATATATCAGGTCCATGATTAGAGTGTCTACCTTGTTCAATTATAGCTTCACACCTAAGTCCATTTAATATATTTCTTTTATCTTTAAAAATATGATTGTAATCTTGAGTAAAGTTATGGTATCAAGCTGGATCTCATACTGCTGTAGAGATAGGTATCATATTTCTTTTAAAATTACGAATTTGATAAAAATAACTTATTCTTATTAGCATTTTATTAACTCCATATACTTTTAATTAATTTTTGTAAAAATTTTATTATTATTCTTTTTTAATTTTTATTTTTTCTAATTCTGTCATAATTAATCTCTTATTTTCTTATAATTACTAGCTTTTTAGCGGCTCTTGTGGCACACGTATATAACCAACGTTTATGCTCTTCTCTATCAAAAGGAAAACCTTCTTCTATAACCAACACATTATCTCATTCGCTACCTTGAGCCTTATGTCCGAGTAATAGCATATCCATAGGTAAATTGCTCGGGTATTTTATCTTTAAAAAATATACTTTTTCCCATTTTATAACTAGTTTTCCAGTCTAATCCAGGCTCACCAGTTAGTATTAATTTTTTATCCATGTCTAATATTCCATAATCGTCTTCTGTATCAGAAATAAAATTTGCGGTTAATATATCTAATTTTTTAATTTTTCCATCTCCACTGAGCTTTGCAGGAATTTGTAAAAATGTGCTAAAACTATCTTTTAAATAACCAATAGTTCCATTGACTAATGGATTATCATTAATAGAATAGATGTCCCAATTATTTTTTAAACAAATTACTTTATCCCCATCCTGCGGGTCTCCACTTCTGTTTAGTAATTCTCTCATCTGATTGTTTAAATTAACTCGAGTAGCATTAGTAGAGCATATAATTTGGTCTGCTCATAGTAACATGCCTGTTGTTAATTCTTCTTTATCTAATATTTGAACTTCTTTTCCAATATGATGTTTTAAAGGTTTGCCATTTCTAATATCCATAGTTAATTGGATAATTTCACTTTCATCTTCTTGACGCATAATTTCATCTAAAAAAATATGCGGATTATCTAATAAATGATTATCATCTTCTTTGTTAATAGGAGGCAACTGACCAGGATCTCCGCAAGCATATTACATAAACAGGATATTTTATTAATCTTTGCAATAATTCTTTTGGAACCATACTACATTCATCTACTACAACTATTTTATATGGAATGAATTCTCTTGGTTTTCTATAAAAAGTACCGTCAGCTCTTGGAATACTTTCAAATAATAATTTATGTAAAGTGCTAACATTTTTATTACCTTTTTTTTGTAAAACTTGCGTTGCTTTACCTGTAAAAGATGTATATATAACATCTTCATCTGGATTGATATTAGGTAAAGCGGCGACTATAAATTTAACTAGTGTCGACTTACCTGTTCCTGCATATCCAGATACAACTGTGTAACGTTCTTTTCGTTTATATCTATTTACCGCTATATCTAAACCTTGCTTTTGTTTGTCATTAAGTTCCATTTATAGTCTCCTTTCTAATATAGTAATTAGACTATCTAATCTC
>JAJJKW010000454.1:0-26250 GCA_023805745.1 Isotricha sp. YL-2021b | reverse complement strand
CCCCAATCCCCAATCCCCAATCCCCAATCCCCAATCCCCAATCCCCAATCCCCAATAATAATAAAAAGGATTCTTAATAAATATTTTACCTTTTTTCTAAAAAAGATACAAAATAAAATTAATTTTTTACTTTAAGATTGTTGAGATAATAAAAAAAAAAATTATATTTTTATTTTTTTTTAAATTTTAAAATAAAATAATAAATCATCTATATAAACTTTATAACAATAAAAAAAATAAGATTTACATAATCCATTGACTTAATTTATATAGAAATCCAAAACATCTGAATTTTCCAATATATCTAAAAACAGTAATTATGAAACAAGAAATAAAAGGTAATAAGTTCATAATTAAAAAAGTAATACTAGTTCCTTCAATCCAATTAATTCTTGTATTATACATTACATCACAAAAAGCAGAAATATAATACCAAAATGTTAAAATAAGAATAAAATTAATAACTAAAAAAAAAACATTTAAACTTTTCATACTATTTAAAATCACATTACTTTGTCGAATAAATTTATCTTTATTTTTTTCAGTTTTAATTAAAAATTCTAATCTTTTAGTATGAGATTCAATACATTTTGATAACATTCCTCCTAAAAGATTAACAATAGAAGAATAAATACATCTTCCAATTTCATTTTGTATTAAAGCTATTAATTTAAAACTTTTTCCTTTTGAATGTATTTCAGAACTAATATAACTTTCTTCAAAGAAAAGAGCAGTAATAAAAAAATAAAAAGAAACTTCAAATATATATGATATTATTTTAATATGAAAAGATTCTAAAGGATTTATACTGAAGAATAAATTAATTATATTTTGATGTTTTTTTAATAAACTCCAATAAAAATAGCAAAAATTTCTATTATCATATTTTTTAGCATCTTCAACACACATTTCATTTAATTCATTGTCATCAAATACTTCTTCTTTTATTGTAATTTGTCTTTGTTGAATTTCTCTCATATCACTTATTCCTCCTCTTCTTCTAATTAAACTATCTCTTTGTCTTTCATTATTATTATTCATATTTACTTTATTTTCATTATTTTCATTATTATTATTTTCACTTAAATCATTACTATTTGAATTATTTGAACTACTTGAATTATTTGATGATATTGAATAATCTAAACTTTCATTTTTTGATTTTTGATTATGTAAAAATGAATTTATTGTATTTATCATTAAAGACTTTGATGAAGAAATACTTTTCATATTATTTGAAGATGATTGTGATTCATTAATTGAATTTGTTAAATTATTATTTTTTATTTCTTTTTGAATGAAATTAACATTTTGTTTTTTTGGTGTTTGATGATTTTCTAAAGATTTTCTTTTTTTCATTGAAGATGCTAAACTAAATACTGAAATTAATTTAGCATTTGTCAAATAATCATTAGTATCTTTTAAATTTAAATCTAATTTTGGAGAAGAAATTTTTTTTAAATTTGAAATATTTCTATTTCTCATATTTCTATATTTTGAAGATGTTTTAATTTTTGTTGATTCATTATAATTTTCAGTGCTTTTCATTATTGAAATACTTTCCTTATTAAAATTATTTGAATTTAATATTTCATCATTATGACTTTCTTCAATTTCTTCAATATCATCTTTATTATTATTATTAATCTTTAAATTTCTCATTTTTGGAGGAGCTGAAGGATCAGCAGAATTAATATATTGAGATAAATATTTATATAATTTATCAACAGTATTTTTAGAATATAAAAATGTAAAAAATAATTGAATAATAATAAAAACAAAAATAACCCATCCTCCAATATTAGTAAATTCCCTTAAATTAAAAACATTTTTATAACATTTAAATAATTCAAAATTAGCATTTGAAAACATATCTAAAATATCATTTGTTAAAGAATTATTTAAAATTTCAATGATAAAATTAGTTTTAATATGACAATCACAAATAGCTTCCATTGAAGTAAAATTCATTTCTTTATAAGAACAATCATCTTGACAAACAGAAATATTTTGAAAATAACTTTTTCTTTCATTTAATGGAATATCTTTTCCTTCTTCAGATGTAAATCTTAAGCAAATATTATTAAAAAATTCATCATTAATATTATAAAGATCAATTCCATTTTCAGAAAAATATCTTACTAAATTAATATTTCCACCATTATTTTCTGTAATTGGTATTTTAATTTGAATTTTTTCATTTTCACAAATTGAAGCATCTAATAATTCACCTTTGTTTGAATATATAGAATAACCTATTGATTTTGTATTAAATGGATTTGAAAAAAAATCAGTTTTTAATATTATTAAAGGAGAATTTGATGGGAGATTATAATATGAACGAAGTTTATCAGGACATTTTAATAAATCTAATTTTGAAGTTTCATTTATAAAAGAAACACATTCCTCTGATTTATATATTAATGTTGTATATTGATCATTTTTATTTTCCATATATACAACTATGTTTTCTCTTTCATTATAATATTTTGAATAATTTAATGCTAAATTATTTATTTCATTACCTAATTCATTTAATGAAATATCTGTTGTATATTTTTCATAATAACATTTGTCATTTAGATTTTCACAAATATAACTTTTATGATTTTTTGAATAACCAAATGGACATTCTTTTAAACATTGATTATTTAATTGATATAAAATAACATTATTATTATTATTTTCATTACAATCTGAAACACATTGTAAATTTTCTTTTATTAATAGATGCTCATTTGGGCAATTATTTGTACATATATAATTATAACTACTATCATAATACCAATATTTATCACATATTTTATTACAATTTGTTTCTTTTATTGAATCTTTTTGATAACCTTCTCTACATTCTATACATTTATTATCAAATTTATTTCCTTTTGTAAAACAAGAAGAACAAGTTTCATAACAAATAGAATAATAATATTTATTTAAATAATAATTTAAAGGAGGATTTTCATAACATTCACTATAAATGTCATAATATTCTTCAATTTTATAATAATTAATTTGGCATTCAATACATTTATTTTTATTATCTTGACAACCAATACAACTTGAATCACATAATTCAATTAATTGTTTTTCTTCATTAAAAATATAATTATTATTATTTTGAATTTTATCTAATTTCCAACATTCAGAAGGAAAATTAGAAACTTTATAATAATTTTCAATACATTGTTCTTTTGAAGAAGAATAAATTGCACATTTCATATCATTTTCATTTCCTTTTTCAAAACATTTTCTACAACCTTCAGAACAAGAATAAAACATTTCATTTATTTCATTAAAATAATATCCATTATTTAAACCTTCTGTTTTAGTTATACAAATTTTATTTTCTGTAAAATAATAATTTTGATTTTCATCATCATAATTTTGATTACAATAAATACAAGAATTTTGATCTTCACATTGAGAACAAGATGTATCACATTCATAAATTACTTTATTTTTAACATAAAAATTTTCTTCAAAATCATTTTGATTTATACATTCCATAGTATTATCATGTATATATTTAAAATATCCATTATCATATTTACAATCAATACATTTAAAATTATCTGAACATTTATTACAACTTTCACTTTCACATTCCGAAATAATTTCAATATTAATTTGACAAATTTGATTTTCATTTTCATTTAATGAATAATTTAAAACAAAATTAACAGATTCAGATGAAAAAATTGTAACATAATGTATATAATTTATAAGATTATCTGATTCATATTCAAATGAATTTATTTTCATTATAATATTTTCTGGAATTGATAATAACTTATAATCTAAATTATTTTTACGAGTTAATCCTTCAAATAAATGTGATTTAAAATTAAGTTCTGTGTCTTGATTTTTTGGAATTCTTAATACTTTAAAATTTTCACAAATTGGTTTTTCAAGATATGCAAATTTAATATCGTTATTTTCTTTGAAAAAAATTCCATAATCAATTAAAGGAAAATAAACTAAAGTAGGATTTGAATATTCTTTATTTTGAAAGTCTAAAATTATATTTTTATATTTATTATATATTTCTAATGTTTTCCCTGAAAATATTGAAAAAGTAAAAGTATTCATATTTCTACATATTATTCCAAAATCCCAATAATTTGAAGAAGAATGTAATTTAGATAATTTATAATTTGTTATATTTAAATCACATTCAATAGACATATCAATTAAATTTGACAAAGAAATTAAATTTTCATTGTTATTATATGATAATTGTCCACATTTTATTTTTTTATTTGAAAAACCAAAACAAACTAAAATTTCTTCAATTGAATCTTTTCTTAAATAATCTAATTTTTCCCAAATAATTTTATCTTCTAATAAATAATAACTATTTAATATAGAATATGAAGGAATTTCAATACAATATATAATTTCTTTTTCATTTTTATAATTAGTAAATAAAAAAAATTTATTACTTGAAATACCTATTAACTGAAAAGATGTAAATTGAATTTTTTTACTAAAATCATACATATTTATTAAATGAAAAGAGTAATCATAATTTTCAATAATTAATTTATTTTTAACAGAATAAGCAATAATAAAAGAATCATCTGATAAAGAAGTAATATCAGAAAAATAAACTGAAATTTGATTTGAATTTAAATTATAAAAATTATTCTCTAAATCAAAGAAAAGTGAATGTTTATTCGCATATATAAATTCATTTCTATTAGTTAGTTTCTTTAAATTACCTTTTGAATTATATATAAAAGGAGATATTTTATTTCTTTTTATTTCTAAATTTTTTTCATTATATATTATATTATGGATAACTGAATTTTTTGAATAAGATAATAATAATCTAAATTCAGAGTTATCATAATATGATTCAATAAAATAATGATAACCATTTGGAATTAAAGTTTTTATAGAGCCTATTTCAGCTAAATTAGAAGAATAATGAAGAAAAATAATAAGAATAATTAAAGTGAATTTTGATTTCATTTTTTTAGTTTAAACAAAAAATTAATTATTATTATTTATATATTTTTTTCGAAATTATTAATTTTTTAATTTGTTATATTTATTCAATTATAAATTAATATAATTGAATTTTTGAATGTTGAAAAAAATCAAAAATCAATTCATATATTTATTTATTATTTATGATTATTCAATAACTAATAATATATTATAAACAAAATATAATTTCATAATATAAAATGAAAATATTTAATAAATCAGAAATCTAAAAAAATGAAGAGATATTTTTATACATTATTCATAAGAATTCAATGAATAATACTAATAAGATACAATTTTGTTATAAAAGAATCTTGTCTAGTATGTTACTATAGTTGAACAAAAAAATTATTTTATGTCAAATTATAATTTAAGTGTAGATGTAAGTTAAAAATATATTCTATGTAAAAATTTAAAAATTGAATTATCTTGGAAAAAATTGTAAATTAATTTAAAAAATCATAATTATGCTATTTTTACTTTTTGATATTTCATTGTATTTTTCAATAATTAAAGTTTCAGAAATATTAACTTATTTATTTTTTGAACTTCAATAATTTAAATGATTAAATTTATGAAAACCAATTATAGTTTTATATATTATAACTAATTAAGAAATAAAATATAGAATAACAATCATAATATAAGAAAAAGAGGATATAGATAAAATAAAAATGAAGGTCTTTATTTCCTAAAACCTTATTTTTTTATGATTATACAAATGGGACTTTTTTAGAATGTAACACAGCATATTCAAGTGTTTCGTACCAATAGTATGTGCACTAATCCAATTTCCATTATCAAGATTAATTAAATTATATTCTAAACTACCAAATCCAAGTTTTGACGCAATTTCAAAGTATTTTCTCCTTTTAATCTATCTATTTGTTTTAATAAATCATCAGTACCATCATCATCATATATTTTTTAACTAAATCAAGAGCAAATTTATCAATAGAAAATGATTAAAAGAAGATAAAATTCCAATAACTTTGATTCTTGGGGGAGGAGAACTAGTTCCAGCACAATCCCAATACAAGAAATATTAGCTAAAACAGTAAAAATCCAATTTGTTCTTTATTTTTAAAATATTTAACAATAGTAGAAGCAGCATCTGCCATAGCAGTAGTAAATTTTCTTAACTAGCAGCTCTACTTATTGTATATTTCCAATCTGTATATTAATCAGCTGTATAAATATATGTTTTTCCTTTTTGAAATGCAAATCCTATACTTAATTATTTAAGTGATCCTCCAAATCCTCCCATTTGATGTCCTTTAAAAAGAAATAATACTATTCAACTATCATATTCAGATAAATGGCCTCCTACATATTTTTATTTATCATTTTATAATCTTAAATTTCTAGTTCGATATCACCATCTGGATCTTCATCCATTATTACAATTTTTCTATTATTATCTGTCCAAATTTATTTTTATTATAAGTTTATTTTGCTTTAACATATGTAAAAATTTGTATAAAAACAATAAATTTATTTTACTCTATTAAAGTAATATGAAAAAAATAAGGAGTTTTAGATTTTAATTGTTTTGTTTTATTTAATAATTATCATTAAATTTTATTAAAATTTTGACGATAATAAAAATTAAGGATTTATTTTTAAAATAATTTAATTAGATAAATTACTTTCAAATTATATGAAAATAAATACTTTGGATGAATTTGGAAAAAATATTATACAATTGAGAAAAAGATTTTAATTTATATGTGTAAAAAGAAATTTAACCAAAAAAAATCTCTTTTTCATAAATAATAAATTTTAAAAATTTTAATAATAAGAATAATTTAGTGTTTTTTATAAACAGCAACAGCCATAGAATATTGTTCTTTATGTCTAGTTTCAACTAAATTTTTTTCATAACCAATAAGACCATGATTATTCCAAGGATCATTAAAATAATATTTTTTATTATCATATCCTACTAAAAGCATACAATGTTCATTAGCTTTCCAAGTAAATTTTTTATTTGTACCATGAATAAACCAAGTTGAACCATTAAATGTTGGTTTTAAATCAATTGTTGCCCAAAAAATAACAGGAATTTTTTTATCAAGATAATTTTTTTCTAATTCTTTCATTGGAACTTTTGTTAAATCTTTTATTATATATTGATTTTTATTTAAAAGTTTATTCAAAGCTTTTATTATTACAGGAGCATAACATCCATATGAATTTTTATTATATGGAGAACCTATAAAAACTTTATTTGGATCTCCTGCATACATTTTCCCATTATTAAATTTAATTTCTGATTTTTCTAAATATTTTTTAATAAAATCATCAACACTGATTTTTACTTTTAAATAATGAAGAGCCATTACTGTTGATACACTTTCACATCCTGTTGGCCATTGTTTTGTTTGATCTATATAGGGTACTTTTATTAATACACTTGAAAATGTTAATGATAATAAAAAGAAAAAGATTAATGATTTTAACATTTTTTTTTTTTATTTATTTATTTTGATATTTTTTAATATTTTTATTATTTTTATTCATTTTTATAATTTATTAGATTAATTATAAATTTCAAATTAAATATATAAAAAATCTATTGTACTGTTCTCATTATTTTTTTTTCATTTTAAGCTTTATCAATTTTTGTAGAAGCCAAAATCATTTTAGGTGTAATATGCATAGCTAATAATTCTTGGAATAATAATTTACAAGCATAAGGAATATAAACTTGACTGATTTTACTTTGTGGACATAATCTACATGTATAAATTCCAGCTTTAATATTAGCTTCAGCTATTAAACCACAATTTTCACAAACATGAACTCTATATTTATCACTAACATCCATTAATCTTTCTTTTAAGAATCTTGCAGCACCATGTGAAATCATACAATCTCTTTCCATTTCTCCAAATCTTAAACCACCACTTCTTGCTCTTCCTTCAGTAGGTTGTCTTGTAAGAATTTGAACAGGTCCTCTTGCTCTAGAGAAAATTTTATCATCAACCATATGTTTTAATCTTTGATAATAAGTAGGACCAAAGAAAATAAGCATATTAACTTTTCTTCCAGTATATCCATTATACATAACTTCATTTCCATGTCTTTGATATCCAATATAATGTAAATCTCTACTAATAGCATCAACAGTAACATCACTAAATGGAGTCGCATCTCCTTCATCTCCTCTTATTGAAGCTACTTTTGAAGCTAAACATTCAATTAAATGACCAATTGTCATACGAGATGGAATTGCATGTGGATTAACTATTATATCTGGAGATATACCTTCTATTGTATATGGAAGATCTTCTTGACGATATGTCATTCCTATTGTTCCTTTTTGACCGTGACGTGATGCAAATTTATCTCCTATTTGAGGAATACGAATACTACGACATTTTACTTTCACCATTCTATATCCTTCATGATTATCTGTTATCATTACTGTGTCTACTATTCCATTTTCGCTTGAACGTAAAGGAATTGATATATCTTTCTTTGTTTTTTTCTTTCCTATTTCTATTGGAATTCCATTTCTAAGAACTGAATCTGTTTTTCCTATTATAATATCATCTCCACTTACTCTTGTTGAAGGACTTATTATACCATCAACATCTAATTTAGAATAAAGTCCATGACGTAAACCTGAAGTTGTATCACTATTAGGTATTTCAATATATTCTTTCTTTCTATCAGAATGTTTTTGATCAGTTTGATAAGTTCTAAAGAAAGCAGATCTAAATAATCCTCTATCAATAGAACTTTGATTCATAATAATACTATCTTCCTGATTATACCCAGTATAACACATAATTGCAACCATAGCATTAATTCCAGCAGGTAAATCTTTAAAATGAAGATAATCCATAGTTCTTGTAGTAACTAAAGGTTTTTGAGGATAATATAAAATATATGCTAAAGTATCCATACGTAAATTGAAATTTGTACTATAAACTCCTATTGCTTGTTTTCCCATTGCACTTTGATATACATTACGTGGTGATTGATTATGATCTGGGAAAGGAATAATTGATGCACATACACCAAGAATCATTGAAGGATGAATTTCACAATGTGTATATGTTGAACAATAACTTTTATTTTCTTTTAAATCTTCAAAACGCATTGCAATCATTGCAGTTTCTTCTTCTTCAACATCTAAATATTCTATTAATCCAGTTTGCATACATTTATCAAATGTTAATACATCTTCATTATTATCATCTTTAGCATATTTATTCATTTGAGTAATTTGTGATTTTTTAATTTTTAATTGATTATTTTCAACAGTAAAAAGAGGTCTTTCAGATCTTCCAGAATCAGTATAAATTTTAATTTCTTTATTAACATAATCATTAACAATAGAAATTTCTTTATTTAAAGCATCTTTTCTTCTTTTATTAATAAGTGATTTCATAATATATTCAGGTTCTTTAGTAATACCAATCCAACTTCCATTGACGAAAATTTTAGTTTTTCCAGGAATATTAGTAGGATGAACTTCACTTAAATTTTCAGTACCTAAACTTTCAAGAGCATCTTGAACAATAATAGAAGGAGTACCAACACTAACATAAGCCATCATAGATAAATTTTTAACTAAACCACAAGCTTGTCCTTCTGGAGTTTCTGCTGGACAAACCATTCCCCAATGAGTATTATGTAATTGACGAGGTTTTGTTAATTTTCCTTGTTTTTGAAGAGGTGTATTTAATCTTCTTAAATGTGATAATGAACTTACAAATGTTAATCTATTTAATACTTGTGCAACTCCTGTTTTTTGAACTTGACCACTTTTATTTGTTCCCCAATTTCCTGTTGCTAAAGCATATCTTAATCCATGTGATAAAATATTACTTTTAATTGCATTTTTAAATGAAGGTTCTTTTTTATGTTCTATATTATCTTTTATTGTTGCTTGAGTTTCTTTTGTAAATTTTCTAAATAATTGTCTAAATAATCCTGCAAAAAGTGCTCCTGCCATATCTAATCTTTTTTTTCCATAATGATCTCTATCATCTTCATTAGTTCTTCCTAAAGCACAATTTGCCAAACGATAAACCATATAACCAATAAAAAAAGCTTTTTTAGATTCATTATTAGGTAAAGTACTAACATGAGGTAACATTTCTCTTTGTAAAATATCAATAGCATAATTAATTCTTTTATCTCTAAGAACACTTTCAGCAGCTCCTCTTTTTCCAATATAATCTAAAGCATCTCTTTGTTTATGAATTTCAAAAGCATTTTCTAAACTAGGTCTAAGTAATTCTAACATAGAAGTATCATTATCATCGAAAATAATATGATCTAAAATATCTTTATCTTGATCTAAACCTAAAGCTCTAAATAATATAATAATATTAATATCTTGTCTAATATAAGGAATTCTTGTAGTAATAACTTTTCCTAATTTATCTCCTTTTGCTTTTCCTGGAATTTTAACTGAAAATTGACTTGCTGGTCTATTTGAACCATCTAAATTACTTCTTATTTCTGCTTGCCAAGAATAAATATTTGAAGGTTCTCTTTTACGAAAAACATAAACAAAATTAGTGGCCATTCTTTCTTGAGCTACTAAAACTTTTTCTCCTCCTCCAATAATAAAATATCCTCCTTGATCAAAAACACATTCTTGGACATCTATTCTTCCTAAATCATTTTTACCATCTAATGAACAAAATTTACTTCTTACCATTATTGGTATTCTTCCTATAAATATTTTTTCTAATAAAATTGGTTCTTCTTTTAATTCTTTTGTTTTTTTTTCACTATTATAATATTTTTTCCTACTTTTTACATCAATAAACATACTACTTTCATAAGTTAAATTTCTTATTCTTGCTTCATTAGGATGAATTGTTGTAGGATTATCATCAGTTTGATTATGATAAGAAGGTTTATCATTAACATGTAATTGTCCAAATTCAAATTCATATTGAATATTAGAATCTCTATTTTGATTTGGTTTATAATTTGTATCTGGAATAATAGTAATTAAATTATTTTCATTTATTATTTCTTGAATATTTGAATCTAAAAATTGATTAAATGAACCTATTTGTTGTGAAACTAAACCATGTTCTTGAAAATATGATGTTATAACATTCCATGCATCATTTGATGTTATATCATCATCTTGAATTATTCCTCCTCTTTCTTCTTTTTTTGCAAATGATGTTAAATTTCCTTCTCCTGAAAATGGATCATAATCATTATTTTCATGTAAATTATCATCATAGTCTTCTGGAAAATTCGACATTTTTTATCTTTGGATTATAATTTTATTTTGATTTTTTAATATATATTTTTATTTATTTTTTTTTTTTTATTTTTTTATTTTTTTTTAGAATTTTTAAATCCTTGGATTTTAATTGGACAATAATATGGAATTTTTATATTTTTTATATTAATATTTTTTTAGTAGTTATAAAAAATAAAAATGAAAAATGCTAAACAAAATAAAAATTTAATTCCTGCAGGAAATTTTCGAAAATTAATTATTCACTTCAACATTGATAAAACAATAATAATGAGAGACACATTAGGATATAATAACACAGATTTCTTAGTAAGAAAAAAATAAAATTAATTAAAATAATTTAAATAGATTCGTCAAATTTTAGCAGATTTAATATGGGGAAAACCAGAATTTGATAAAAAACAAAATCAAATAGTATTTAAAGTAGAACATAAACAACTTGAATTTGATAGAGCAAATGTAGAATCAGATTTAATGAATTATACTTCATATTTAAATGATAAATATAAACCAATGACAGAAGAAGAATATAATGAATTAGAAAATCCTGAAAAAAGTATTGAAGAAATGAATGAAGAAAGAAAATCTCTTAAAATAAAAGATTTATGTGAAATTTGTGAACCAAATCAACCTGGATTTAAATTTAGAAGAAATTTTGATGATATGAGAAAAAAATTAAGAGTTGATGAAAAAATTCAAATTGATTTAGGATTAAAATTAGATAATTCTAAATTAGATGAAAATGCTTTAAAAGAAATTCCTTCTCCTAAATTTATTGATTTAGGTGATGATTATGATAGAAAAGATAAATTTAGAACAATTTTTAGAAATTCTTATCATAATCTTATTATTTCTTTTTTTAATATGTTAATTGCTTTAAGAAAAAATAAACAAGATTTTGCAATTGTTTTTAGATTTTTTGGACATGATGAAAATGAAATTGCGCAATTTATTTATGAATATAATTGTTTTATTGATTGTCTTCATCCTAGATTTTGTGGTGATTATGGTTTTAATAAAATTAAATATGAAATTGAAAAAGAAAAAAGAGATTATAAAATTTATTTTGATACTCAAGAATTTATGGGAGTTTTATATAGAGGAAATCCTGAAAAATGTTTTTTTGGAACATTAGAACATCCTCCCTTTGAAAATATAGAAGAAATGAGAAATGATATTGATAATTTCTACAGTGAAAAAAATATAATTCCTACTATTGGTTATAATGAAATTTATTTAACTTTTATGGATAAAATATCTAAAAATTGCGTTTTTGTTTTAATGGATGATTATTCAAATTATATTCATAATGAAAATAAAAATGGAAAATTAATGATAATTGATCCTTATGATATTGATACATTACAAATATTCTTTGATACAGGATTAAAAGAAAATCCAGATAAAATTACAATATTTGATGTAATTAATGGAAAAACAATAGATATAGATTATGCTTTAAATAGATTTTTAATAAATGTAGAACCTTATAGAGCAATAGTTGATACAAATTATTTTTATAATAAAATAGAAGAATGTATAAATAATAGAAAAGCAGAATTAGTTAGAATGGAAGGAAAAGAAGAAATTAAAATTGAAGAAGAAGAAGGATTCGACCCTCAAAATGTAATGAGTAAATTACCAAATGATATTTATTTAGAAAGTACTGTTTTACCTTTATTACATAATGCTTTAACTATGGTTGAAAAATTAAGACCTGATGATCCTATTGGATTTATTGCTCATTTTATGTTAACTAATAAAAATACTGTTAAAAAAATTTCAGATATTTCTAAAGAACTTGCTAAAAATCAAGAAAATAAAAATAATGGAGAAGAAAATAATGAAGGAGAAATGGCAGAGTAAAATAAATAATAAATAAATTATATTTTTTTTAAACTTCAAAAAATCTAAAAAAACTAAAAAAAAAATAAATAAAAAATTAAAAGAAAAAATATATTAAAAAAATGAAGACATTAATAACTATAATATTATTATTTATTTCTTTATCAAATACAGAATACAAACCATTTGATTTTGCAGAATTTCAATCAATGAATAGAATATCATCTCCAATTGTATCTCCAGATGGATTATATATAGTTTATTCAGTAAAAAAATGGAATGCAACAGAAAATAAATCATATACTAATCTTCAATATACAACAATAAAAACAAAAACAATAAATTATTTAACTCCTATTAATGAGGGAGTTAGTGATACTTCACCTTATTTTTCATCAAAATTTCCTAATTATGTTTTTTTTAGTAGAAAAGGAAAAATTCGTTATATTAAATTTCCTCCTACTGATTCGACAAAAGATACTTCAATGGAATTAACAAATTATCCTATTTCAATAAATGATTTTAAAATAAAAAGTAATTTAATTGTTTTTTCAGCTGATGTGTATTTTTCATGTGGAAATAATTTAACATGTTCATCTCAATTAATAGAAAAAGAAAAGAAAATGACATATCAAACATATGATTCATTATTAGCATTTCATTGGGATAAATGGTTAGTAGAAGGTAAAGGATCACATATATTTTATCAAAGAATAAAATTAGAAAATGATAAAATAATATTAGACGGCGAAGTCAATGACGCAACAAAAGGAATGGAAATAAATTCTCCTCCTTTATTTACAGATAATTCACATTATGATATATCAAATGATGGTAATATGATTGCTTTTAGTGCTCATCATAGAAAACATGATGAATCATGGAGTACAGGATGGAAAACATATTTTATTGATTTAAATTTAATGAATAAACCTTATTTAATTACTTCTCATACTGATGCTAGAACTCAAAATCCTAAATTTTCTATAGATGATACTAGAATAGCTTATTTAGCAATGAAAACACCAATGCTAGAAAGTGAAAATTTACATTTTGAAATATATAATATATTAACAAATAAAATTAGTATTATCGATGATGTACTTGATATTTCAGTAACAGATTATATGTGGTATAATGATATGACAATATATTTCACAGCAGTAGTTTTAGGACAAAGTAAAATTTTTACAGTAAATATAAGAGATTTATCAAAGCCAAATTTCACTCATTTAACAACAAATTCAACAACATCATCATATAGTCTTCCATTTCATTCTTTAACCAATCGTAAAATTTTATATGCAAAGAAAGTAGGATATGACACTCCAGATAGAATAGTATCATTACAAACACAAAAAGAGGAAGAAATAGTAAATTTAAATACAGAACTTTTAAAAAAAGTATCTTTACCATCTCCAGAAGCATTTAATTTCATAGGAGGATACAATGAGACAGTATATGGATGGATAATAAAGCCAATAAATTTTAATAACACAAAAAAATATCCAGTAGCCTTATTAATTCATGGAGGACCAGAATCATCATGGACATCAGGATGGTCTTATTCATGGAATCCTCAAATGTTTTCAAATCAAGGTTACGCTGTTGTAATGATAAATCCACATGGTTCAACTGGAGTATCAAGTAAATTTCAAGATGCTGTTCGGAATGATTGGGGAGGAGTTCCTTATGAAGATATTATTAATGGTTTAAAATTTGTTTTAAGTAACAATTCTTATATGGATGAAAATAAAGTTTGTGCTGCTGGAGGAAGTTATGGTGGTTATATGATTAATTGGATTGAAGGACATTCTAATTTATTCAAATGTCTTGTTAATCATGATGGTGCTTTCTCTGTTATTAGTAAATTTTATGGTACTGATGAATTGTGGTTTCAAAAAGCAGAATTCTGTCCTAAAGATAAAATTGGTTGTAATCCTTTTGATGGAAAAGAAATAAGAGATGGTTATGAAAAAAATTCTCCTGAAAGATTTGTTAAAAATTGGAAAACTCCTATGCTTGTTATTCATGGTGGAAAAGATTATAGAGTTCCTTTAACTGAAGCTTTAAGTACTTTTACTAGTTTACAATTAAAAGGAGTTGAATCTAAGTTTTTATTCTTTCCCTTGGAAAATCATTGGGTATTAAATCCACCTAATCAAATAAAATGGTATGAAGAAGTTTTTGGATGGTTTAAAAAATATACAAGTTAATAATTCAATTTTTATTATTATTCATATTTTTACATATATATAATATTTAAAAAAAAAAAATTTTAAATATATAAATTTTAATTGATATAATTACTTATTAAGTATATAATTAATATATAAATATTCATAATTAATTATTAAAATAATTATTAATTGGGGAAAAACAAATAGAAAAGGAAAAAATAAAAATAAAAAGAAAGAAAAAAAAAAAGGAAAAAAGAAAAAAATAAGTTAAATTAATATAATATAAATAAATACTTAATAAAAAATAATAAATAAAAAAAAAATAATAATTTTTTTCCATTGAAATGATAAATTAAATTACCTATTTAAATAAAACTTTTTTTTATATTTTATCATCAAAAACAAAAATGAATAATTTAGAAATTAAAAGATATTCATATTGTGGATTTTCTCACAATTTAATAGAATTATTTTTAATAGTTGGATATGAACAATCATTTATTCTAACTGAAGTTACAAAAATAATAGAATCTAATTCTTTTGAGCCATTAGAAATTTCAACAGAAATAATAAATGAAAATTTAAAACCATTTCAAATAAAAACTTATCCTTCAATATTAAGTATAATATCATCTGATTTAAAAAAAGAAATAATTGCTTTAGATACAATAATAAAATATTTATTACCATCAAAACCATTATTTTATTATTCAGAAGAAGAAAATAATAAAATAGAAACAAAACAAAGAAATTATATTTTTCAAACAAATTCAACAATAGATGATTTAAAATTAACATTTAATGCATATTGTTATAATTTTCATGAAAGAATAAAATATAAAAATATAAGGATTTATATACCAAAATATTTTGTAATTTTATCTCAATATCAATTATTTGGTTTATTTAATCAATTATCAAAAGAAATAAAAGAACAATTTAAAAAACCTGAAATTGAAATTCCAATAGAAATCCAAATTTATAATATTTTAAATTACATTCCAGCACCAATTTATTCAAAAGAATCATTATGTTTTTTTTGTTATCATACATTACATGAATATTCTTTAATAAAAAGTGAAAAGGATTTTTTAAGTTTACAAAATCAAAAAATTTTTCAAATAAATCAATTATCAGGATATCCATTTTATGATATAAATATATCTAAAATAATAAGAATCTTACCCCTTGAAAAAATAATAAAAGTATTTCTAATAATTTTTTTAGAAAAACAAATAAATGTTTTTTTTAATGAATTAGAATTATTAAATATATTTATGTTAGTTTTAACATCCTTTAACTTCCCTTTAGATACAATGTATAATTGGACAATTGTTTCTGCTGGTTTATCTGAATTAAAAAATTCAAATTCAACTTTAATAGGAAAACCAAATACTTCAATTTTAGGAATAAATCTTAATTATAATGAAAATTATGAAAAAAAATTACCTAAAACTCCTCATTTCACTCTTAGTCTTAATAATGGTGATTTTAATTATTTTGATATTAAAAATAAAGATGAACAATTAAAATATTTAAATGAATATTTAAATAACAATATTAAGAAAAATAATACAAATGGAAATTTAGAAAAAATTATAATCAATATTGAAAATGAATTAACAATTTTATACAATAATAGATTTCCTAAAATGAATTTTAATAATGATGTTTTTCTTCAAGAAAGTAATATGATGGAATCAAATAAAAAAATCCAAAATATCTTTTTTGACTTTTATATCAGTATTTTTGCTTTAGTGTATCCTTTAATTTCTATTAAAAAATTAGATAAACCTAATTTTAAAGGAAAATATTATGAATTTGATAGAAGTAAAGTAGAAATAGGATTTCAAAGAAAAGAAATAGATTTAAGTGAATTAGGATTAAATAATGGAGAAGAAACTTTTATTAAAATATTTTTAGAAACTTTAAAATTTGATACTTATATCAATTATATTAGTGAAAATAATAAATTAGATATGTTAGAAACAATTTATATTTTTATTGATGAATTTATAGTTATAAAAAATTTGAAAAATCAAATTATTCTTGATTATATGAATTTAATTGATATTTTATATAATTATAATGTTAAAGAAAATGATCAAGACAATAATATAAATTTTTATAATTTTTATATATATTATAAAAACAACTTACAACGATTTTTTGGGAATGAATTCCATTCTGAATTTATTGAAAAAAAAATAGAAAACACAAAAAAACCAATAACTTATAAATACAACAGAATTGAATTAGATTCTTCTATTTTAATAAAATATATACATTTAATTAATAACTTAAAGAAAGAAGAACTAGAATCAATTTTTCCTTCTTTAAAAATTAAACAAAATCCTTCTTATAAAATAATTAATGAAAATACAATTCCTGATTTAATTGAAAATTATTGTATTGAAAATAAAATATTAGAATTTTCCGAAATAATTATTATGTGTATATTAAATATATATGTTATATTTATTGAAAAATATGATATTGAACAAATTAAAAAAGAAATTATTGAACTTTTATCTTTTTTAAAAATTTCTTTAAGGAAATATATAAAAAGAATTATATATGTATATTATAATTTATGCTTAAAACAATTAGAAAATAAAAATTATTCTTTATTATCAAAAGCTAAAGATTTTATTGAAATATTTGATCATTTATCAACAAGAAAAATTTTACCAAATCATTCACTTTTAAATTTAATTGAAGAAATTTCAACTTTATATAATAAAGAGTTAGAAAATATTAAAAATTCCAGTTCCCATAATTTCCAACAAATTAATAATAATGAAATTAATAAAAATATTATTGATGTCATGCAAACCAAAAAAAAAATTCCAGAACCTATTAATTTTATTATTGGAATTGCCCAAGCACTTTATACTAATCAATATATAGAAGAAGAAGATTTTTCTTTAATTTTTTCTTCTGAAAAAAAGCAAATTAAAAGTAAAATTTATTCTCCAATAAAATTACTGCTTTCATGTGATTCAATTTATAAAAATTTTATTCAAGAATTTAATAAAATTAATAGTAATGAATTTAATAATATAATTATTAATATTCTTTTTTATTTTGAACATTGTAAACAAATACAAATAAAAAAACAATGCAATATATTGAAAATCTTATTTGAGAATTTAATTGAGAAGTAAATTATGTATAATATTTAAAGAAAAAGTATAATTATCAAATATTTAAAAAAATTTAAAAAATTAATCCTATAAAAAGTCTTAATTAAGTAAAATTATAATAAAAGAAATAATATTCCAAAAAATATAAAGATTAGGTATTTTTTATCTCTGATAAATATAAATTAAGTTTTTTAACTCTATGGTCTTAATTTATTAAAATGTCTTTTTAATAATTATTAAATTTTTTTTTAAATTCATTTTTTGAACTAACTTTAAATAGTATATTTCCCAATTGTTATAAATAATATCCTAAAAATGAATTTAATAATGAATACAATATACATTTTTTTCTAATCGAAAAAAATATTTTATTCTTTTGTTATTTTTTTAAAGAAAATTACAATATATAAAATGACTACAATGATAAACAATTTTTTTAAATGTTGTGAAAAAAATATAGAAAATAAAGAGGAAATTTTTAGTCAAGAACAATCAAACATAAAATGTAATTCTCAAAATGAAGAAAAAAATGATAAAATCAAAACATGTAATACAAATTCAAAAAATTCAAATAATAAAGAAGAAATAAAGCAAAAACGTTATTCATTTATATCGAATATTACATCTAAATCAAAAGAAAAATCTGAAATAAATAATGATAATAATAAAAAAGATAATAATTCATTTATCTTTAATATAGATTCATCTTTTCAAGAAAATAAACATTTTATAAATAGTAAAATTCATCAATTTACAACTTTAAGTTTTACTCAAACTGAAGAAAATAATAATAATAATTATAAAAGAAAAATTTCTTTAACAGATATGAATGAAAATTTAATTAATAAAAATCCTTTTTTTTTTGATTATAAAATAATTCCCAAAAATTATTCTTTAGAAAATAATAAAAAATCTTTTCTTTCATCTTTTTCAAATTCAGATAAAAAAATTAAAAAAGAATTAAAAGGAATAATTATAGATAATAATCATAACATAAATTATTTTGATGATAACATCAAAAATTCTAATAAAGCAAAACCAATGAAAGTAAATATTAATAGTGATATTATTATAGTTGATGAAGAAATTGAATTGGCTCCTAAATTAATTTTAACTGATATGAAAAATGGAACTTTATTAAATGGAAGAGTAATTAGAATTGATGCTTCTGGTTATATTGATAGTTTAAGAGGAAAAAGAGATGGAAAAACTTATTTTGGAATAAAAAATAAATTCAGTGAAAAAACTAATAATGATATTATTATAAATATAATTAATAAAAAAATAAATATTGAACAACTATTTGTTATATTTTATGATAGAAAAAAAACTCGATATTATCTTCAATATTTAAACAAAGATTTTAATAAAAATAAATTATTTATGACTGTAAGAATATTTAATGAACTATTTATTAATAAAGAAGAAATGAGGTTATTATATTTAATATTAGGTAAAAATTTAATAACAATAACAATAGGAGAAAATGATAATTTAAATTTTAAAATTTATAATAATTCTTCATTAAATATAGAAAATAGGAGAATTATAGAATATAATTTTAAAACAAAAGATTCTCCAATAACAATAGGAAGAGAAAAATGTTCTGTAATAATAGAAAATAATTTTATTTCTAGAGTTCATGCTACTTTAATATATAGTAATAATAATAAATGGTGTTTAATTGATGGGAATGAAAAAAGAAGACATAGTACTCATGGAACTTGGATTATTTTAAATAATAATTTATTTGAATTAAATCCTATGAATGATAATTATGAAGTTAAAATTGGTGAACAAATTTTTAATATATCTATTCAAACTGAATAAATATTGTTTATTTTTTGTTTGTATATTGATTTGTAAATTAGGTTTTTATTTTTTAAAGAACCAATAAAAATGTTATTATTAATTATTATTATTTTAATTATCGTATTAGATAGTTTTATAATGTTAAATAAAATAAATATTTTATGTTTTTTACAATTATAATTTATGCTGAAAAAATGAAAAAATTGAATTATGTTTTTAATTAAAATATATTTATCTTTATATTTAATATTTATACTCTTTTTTTATGTCAAAAATTTTGCATGAAATTTTATAATATTCTTCTTCACTTTTTTCAACTAGAATTTTAGTTTCATTTTTATTTTTTCTATTTTCAAAAGGAATAATTAAATCTAAAAATAAATTTTTATCTTGAATTTTTCTATTAAAATCTCCTCTTAAATTAATATGAGTTATTGATTTATCTTTTATTTTTTCTTGATATAATTTATTAAAAAATTCCTCATTTTTAGAAGAATAGAAGTCAGAACAGATTAAAGGAAAGTCTTTCTTTTCTCCTGATTTAATTGTGTTTTTATTGTTTTCATTTTTATCTAATAATTTATCTTGATAATAATTTAAAGGAACCATCATTTTATTTTTTTCTTCATTTTTCTTCATTCTCATTGAATAATCTTTTTCAATTTTAAACGGAATTTGGAGTTGTTTGCTTAATTCATTTTGTTTTTCTTTTATTTTATTTATATAATCACTTATATTATTATAAGTCATTAAACCATTAAAATTATTTTCTATATTTTCAGTTACTTTTCTTAATTCATTATTATTATTTATATGATGATTATTTATATTTGAATTTATTGAATTATTATTATTATTTCCTAACATTAAAGTTCCAATTACACATAATATAGTTAATATTCCTGAAACTAGTGTATATTTTTTTTTAATATTAATATTATTATTTTTATTATTTAGACAACAATCAGACAAAGATATAACTTTTCCATTCATTATATTTTGACAATTTGGACAAAGTAATTTTATTGAATTTGATAATAAATTTATTTTTGAATTTGTTTTTTTTAATTCTTCATTTAATAACATATTTTCTTTAATTAAATCTTGAGTAAGTTGTTTAAAATGTTCAAATTCTTGTTTTTTTCTATCTCTACTTCTTTGAGCTGATAATCTATTTCTTAACATTTTAATCTCTTTTTTTGTTAATTGATTTTTTTGAATATTTAATTCTTCTTTTTCTATATTTTCATTTAATGGTATTTGAAAATTTAAATTATTATATTCTTCATTTCTTTTAGTTTTTTTTTCTAATATTTTTTTTGTTTTTTCTTTCTTAATTCTCATTCTTTCTTTTAAAGGAATATCTTCATAAGAAATTTGAATTTTATTCTCAAAATTTAAATTAGAATTATTTATTTGATTAATCTCATTTTTTTCATTTTTTGAATTTGTAGATATTAAAGTTGAACTATTATTCAAATTATTATTATTAATTGAAAACATTTTTTTATTTTGAGTAGAAGTACTTTTAGTATCAAAATTATTCATTGAAATTATTTCTGAAGTTTCATCGAAATTAATTGATAAAGATGATTTTGAATTTAAGAAATTATCCCAATTTATATTATTTGATTCATTTTCATGAGGAAATATATCTTCATTAAATTGATAATCTCTTTCTTGTAAAGGATTTATATCTTTGTCCATGTTCATCCATTCCATTTTTTAAATAAATATTAATTGTTTTTTTATTTTTATTTCTTTCAATTATTATTCTTTCCTTTTTTTTAAGATAATTATTTCAGATATTTTTGTATTTTTATAAATAAATTAAATAATAAATTAATTATAAATAATTGTAAATTTAAGGATAATATATAAAATAAAATTTAATTTCTTTTACATTATTTTTTTTTAAATTTTCAAAATTATAATGATAATAAGTAATCATAAAATGAATAAGATAAGAATGATAAAAGAGCTTCACAATAATTCAGAATATGAAATAGAAATAAAAAATAAAACATTAGAAGAAGAACAAAAAGAAATGAAAAGAAATAATTCAATTATATTGACAATTCCTAAATTACAACTTAATACATCAAATAATTTAAAAAGAGATTCCATAAAAATAATAGAACCTAAAAGAAATAGATCAGCAAATAAAATGAATAAAATATCTTATGAAAATTCAAATAAAATTAAAATTCAAGTAAAAAATAAAATTCCACATAAAATATATAAAGAAAATTTTTTTATTCCAAAAGATGAAGTAATTACTCAAATAAAATTATTATGGAAAAAATTAGGAGTAACAAATAAATTCCAAGAAATTTTTAAAAATCATTATATTAAATTACCAATTTCTTACAGAGATGATTATCTTAAATATGAATTAGAAAGATTAAAAAATTGTGATGTATTAATTAAACAAATAATGAAAGATATTACTTCAAGAGAAAAAATGATTGATATTTTAAAAAAATGTGACAATCCAAATATTTTAAAAAAAAAAAATGAGGAATATTTAATTGAAACTTTAGCTAAAATTTTTCATGAATTAAAACAAGTTTCTATTTCAATTATAAATAATTTTATAGATATCAGAAAACAATTTGGATATGAAGTTTTTATAGTTAAATATGATATTGACAAAATTCAAGGATTTAAAAAAGATTATTTATTAAAAATGAAATATGATACAGATTTTATATTTAATTCATCACTAAATAAATTTTTTCATTTTAAAATTGAAAATTCACCCTTTATTACTTATAATGTAAAAGATAATTATATTGATAAAGTTTCAATTCCAAGTGATAATGAACAACCTCTTCGAAGATATCAATTTATTTTACATACTGAAGTAGTTTATTATGAATTGTATAAAATAAATCATCATGATTACACTTTATCTTCATCAAATTCAATAATTTCAATTTTAACATCAAAAAGAAAAAAACAAGAATTAAGTTCTTTAATATATTCTATAGGTAATCAATTGAATCAACATAATGATAAGAAAGGAAATACTTTAAGTATTAAACCTATAAAATTAAATATTAAAAGTATTAATAAAAAAGGATTTAATAAAAAACCTAATCCAATTACATTAATAGCAAGTCATAGAACTTTAAATAATGAAAGTAAGAAAAATCCTATCCCTTTAATTAAGAAAAAATTAAATAAAAATAGGAAAACTATTAGTAAAAATAAAAGTGAAATTTATTGTAATAATTCAAAAAATGATAATAATACAAATGGAATTCCTAAAAACGATTTAGAAATAATTGATGCTATTATTAATAGAAGTATTCTGTTAAATCAAAAAAATGAAAATAATAATAATAATAATAATCTAAATTTAACTTATAATTTAACAAATAATATATCCGAAAATATCAATGACAAAAATAAAGAAAGAGAAAGAGAAACAGAAATAATAAAAGAAAAAATGAGAATAAAATTAAAAGAAGAAAATAAAAATAAAAAATTAATTGAAAAAAAAAAAGAAGAAGAAGAAAATGTAAATAAAGAAAAAAAAGAAATAAATAGTAAATTGAATGAGAAAAATATTACTGAAAATTTTAAAAATAATGAAAATGAAACAAATAAATTCCAAATAGTAATAACTAATACTGAAGAAGATACTTTATCAAATAAAGAAGAAGAATATTTATCAAGTAATACAGATAAAATAAATGAACCTTTATTAAGAAGAGAAAAAGAAGATGAAGAAAAATTATCAGAAGAAGATATTGAAGAAAAAATAATTGATGATACAATAAATGAAGATATTCAAATTCAAAATGGATATAAATATTTTATTCAAGTTTTTAATGGTAATATTTTTACTTTTAATGATATTTTTTGTCAATTTATAAATAAAATTCCAGAAGAACAAAAAATTGCTTTTAATATAGAAAATAATTTGGAAAACTATATTAATGGTATTTATCCTAGAATTTTAATATTAAAAAATTATAAAGGTAAAATACAAGGTTTAAGTATAATTTCTTTTGATCCTTTTTCAATACAAAATAAAAGTTTAAATATTCTTTTGATTTGTTCTTTAACAAATGACATTTTAAGTGATATTTTAATAGATATTCAAAAATTTATTTCTGAAAATTTAGATTATGATGAAATGAGATTAGAATTTTTTTATGGAAATAAAGATGGGCAATTTTATTTAATTAAAGATATAGAAAAATCAATAAAAGAAGATGCAAAATTTAAATGGGTAAATATGGAAAATGATGGAATTAATAGAAAAATAAAATATAAATATCAAAATCCAAAAAATGGAAATTTATTCTTTACTTATGGAAAATATGTTTTAGAATTAAAAACTGCTTCAATTGTTTCTTTTTCTTCAAATGAAGATAAAAAAGAAATATCATTTATTAATTCAAATGATTTAAATGATTTTGGTATTATATCAATTTTTACTGAAATGATATTACAAAAAAATTATAAAATTTCTTTTAGTCATGAAGATACTTCTTCATTTATAGAATTTTTAAAATCTTTAAAATTTAATAAATTTAAAAAAATAACAAGTGATTTTATTCAAAATCAATTAGGTACTTTTGAAGAAATGAAAGATTTTATAAAAGAAAATTTAGATTCTTTAACATATATGATAAATGATAGTTTATTAAAAACAAGTTTAATAGGAACTTCTTTAATGAAAATTGAAGTTGGTTTTGAGACTGTAGTAAAAACTTCAGTTAATGGTTATTCATATAATATTATTGTAAATAATGATATTGAAGTTTTTTCATATAAAAATGATGAAGATAATAATAATGAAATTCAATTATTTTATTTAGTTCATTCAACAAATGAAAATATATCTTTTATTATTCATGAATTTAAAAATAATTCAATTTTTGAAAATATAATTGATAATTCAGAACAAAATGCAAATATTTGTGATATTTTTCAGATAATTTATTCAAAATTAAAACAACAACCACAAAAAGTTATGAAAAAAATATATTTACCTTCATTTAAATTAAGTAATTCAACAATAGTAAATAAACCTTCATTTTTAAAAGGAACAAAATTATCAAATGAGAATGGAAAATTTCATGTTGAAAGTTTTAATCAAATTGAAGATTTTTCTTTTGGAATTGAAGGAAATAAAAATAATTTAACTAATTCAATAATTGATTTAGAAAATTATGATGATAGTAAAGATATTATTATTAAAAATGAATTTTTAGTAGCTTTAATTAATCCTGATTTATTATGTGATTTACAATTACCTACACTTTCTGCTTTTGTTATTAAAAAGGATTTTTGGGAAAAATGTGAAGATACTGATTCTGATTGAAATGAATAAGATTAATTTTTATTTTTTCATATTTTATGTCTTAATTTTTTTTTTCCTTTAATATAAATATTTGTTTTAATTTCATTAATTTGTTTAAATAAAAAATTCATGATTTAAAATATTCCAAAATAAAGGGGTAAAATTTTTAGGAACATTTTTTTAATTTTTTAACACTATTTTTTGATTAAGAAAAGAAAAAATAGAAAGAAGCTTTGCAGACAGTAAAAATAATCATGCATATCGATACGCTATGTATAAAGGGATAAAGAAAAATCAAAATTATACATGGCTGATTTGTGCAGCCCAAAACATGAAAAATATAGCAATAAAAAATGATAGTGTTGGTAAGAAACCACTTGCACTATCCAATATAATTCAATATTTTATAATTTTTATAAAAAAATAAATAAAAATATTTAAAAAAATAAAAAGAGACAAATCTCTGATCTAAAAACCAGGGGTTTGTCTACAGTCTGATAAAAGTACTAATCATTAGTACTTTTTTTATTTTCAAATATCTTAAAAAAACTTTTATCTATTTTAGATTCAAACTCATATTCTCTTCCATTAATAGGATGAATAATTTTTAAATAATAAGCATGAAGACCTAATCTTCCTAAAGGATTAGAACTACTATTATACTTTTTATCACCTACAATAGGATGATTAATATAATTTAACTGA